>JBCAUA010839965.1:0-13716 GCA_038406235.1 Peronia verruculata
AACCCCAATCATTTCGGCACATACATCCTGAAAACTCCCACTGGCATAGTATCTGAGTGTAACTAGCACTTGCAAAAAGGTGTTAACGAAAATCCACGATTGGCAATTGTAATATCTGTCTCAACCTCGTTGGTGATCTCGAGGATGTCGTTCCTTCGAAATTTCTTTAAAAGTTCCCAAATCATCAAATACATCGAAAGGGTTTTTTCTATCTCGAAATAAACGTTCTCTCCATAATTGTTTACGAGCTAAAATGTTCATCACTAAGAAAGCTACCATTTTGTTTGTGGCTATCTGCGTACAAGCCGTTTATTCGGCCTCAATAGCTCGGATAACTTTATCCGCTTTTTACCCAACCGGATAGCCTTTCTGCTGCAACATGCATACCGATTAACTTGGGTTATCCGCCCGAATAGACGTTATCCGCGGATAGAAGTCTTATCCGGGCAACGTGCATACGGCCCCAGTTTGTTCACTTTAAGATATTCGTTTTCGTTTCGAAAAAAATGTTTTGATTCTAAAATCGCGGGTAATGGTGTCGGACGCCGCCGCTGCTCTCTACTTGCTGTCGTTGTTTCCACCATTACACCGTGGAAAGGTTTTAATTTATTTTCTCGCATAAAATGGTTAAACGTTATAACATAACATAACGATACGTTTTCCATAGTGTAATACTGATATGATATTCGATTTAAAACCATCTTTTTAGTTTGTAGTTTTTCGAACAGGTCGTATAAATTGATAAAGACGTCTTTCATCGTTTTGTGAATTTTAACAGTTACAAAACGATCTGTGATTAATAAACTTACAGCGTAATAGATTACTCGCAAATTCATATTCGATAAAATGGGATGGGTTAATGACGGTTGCGTCGTGAATTAAGGAAAATAAGTTGAAAAGTTTAACATAATGACAATGTAAAGAGTCTTGCTCATTTGTTATTGGTGTTAACAGTAACGATACTAAAAAAGAACAGGCTTTTTTCAGACGGTTGTCGGAAAATTCAAATTCTTGGATCGATCCTATGATATGATAAGGAGGTATGTTTAAAACCCGACAAGCAAAATGAACGACATGCATCGCGTGAAAAGTGTGTTTCTTTAGATACTGTTTTAAAAATACATGTAGAATTATAGATTTATAAATGTTATAAGTGTTAGCGTCAAGATTGTGTATATCACTGCGATATTGTAACTTATTTAGAAATAAAAAATTAAACGATTCCAAAGTATAAAAAGGTGTTTTAGATTTTAACCAAATTTGCAAAGCTACGCACAATGCAATTTCTTCCTTATTAAAGCGTTCGCATTGTTTGGGTAAAAAATTTTGATATGATTGATTCATTTTTGTTATGTAAAACGCGCCGAGCGTGAGACCTCTTCAACTTAGTTATTTAATCTTTGGTGTCCTATACATAGGACACATGTGTAAATGACTCAACGTTAATCACCATCGGATTGATCAAATCTAACTTTTTGTTCAATTTTAATAACAGGTTTAATGTACGAATCGGCACTTTTCAAGATGCCTATTATGGGTATCTGATTTGGAATTGTCCCTAAGCAATCGTCGCTTTCAATAGTTTGCATTACTTCTTTTTGGTGATGTTCTTCTTCTTTTTCTTCTTCTTCTGTTGAGGGTTCGGATAAACCGATCCAATCACTTGTTACATCCATAAACTCACTTCTAATATCATCCGTATCATCTTCGAGTAAACTAAAATATTTTTTATCATCTTTAAAATTTTCAAACTCTTTCGAATATTGAATAAGTCTATCGTATAATTTTTTACCTCCAATAGAATTATCGGGTTCTTTAACATTTTTATACATCATTTTCAAATGATCGGCGTTAGCTTTAGCATTTTTATTTTTTAATTGGATTAATCTATTCATTTTTTGTAAAAACATGTTCCACAAGATTCGCTGACGAATTGGATCATTATTATATACTCGATATTTTTGACATATGCTCTGAATTTCTTCTTCTAATTCTAAAATTTGAATTTCTACACAATAGTTTTCATCTAATGACATTGAAGGGATAGAAGAAGAAACAGACGATTCATCAACGACGACATCGTTAGAAGTCTGTTTTCGCCTACCAAATATGCGACGAACAAACATGATTACAACAAACAACAAAAAAATGGACAACAAAATATATAAAAGATACAATATGACATTCTCTACGATATCCGTTTTATAAAGCATCATAAACCATCAAAATGATGCAAAAAAGTCGTTATAATGTACAGAAAATGTAGAGAATGAATCATATTGTTTTATTCGAAACTTTTAATTCAAAGGCATAAATGGCATACACACGTTATACATTAAATATACGTTCCATCATTATATTCACAGCTTGTTTTCTCAATACGTCAACATCGTTAGTAGTAGTGGGAAGTGGTACTGAAGATGCATTAATCATTTGTTGAGGTTGTTTAGTAGGTTTCAAACTATTAAGAGTATCTCGAAGATCTTTATGTTGGTGAATTACATTCTCGTACATTTTTTTATACATATCGTCATTCAATTTTTCTTTTTTCAGTTTGATTAAATCGTTGTTAAGTTTTTCAAATGCTCGTTCGCTCCTTTCGCGTTCTTCGGTCAAAATAGTTAAAACATTATTCTTGAATTTTTCATTCATATTTTCTTCTACAGCTTCTTCCCGTTGTTGTTGTTCTTCTAAAGAAGAAGGAGGAGGAGGATCAGAAACTTGTTCCATTTTATTAACAGTGATATCATCATCATTTAATTTGGGATTCTTTACTTCGGGTTCGACACTAGCGTTAATTACTTTATTACTATCGTTCGGTTGTTCATCGGTCGTCAATGGTCTTTTCATCGCCGTTTGCTGTTGAGATTTTAACAAATCTAACATAGACTGCATTTGCTTTACCGTATCTTCAAAGTTTATGGTTGGTTCCATACTGGCGTTTAGAAAAGAGGCATCTGTATTATCTTTGCTTAAATAAAGACTATCTATTAAATATTTCTTATTTTTAATTTCTTTAAACACCCACGTCTGTCCGCTCATGGAATTTATAACCTTATTAATATTTCCGTATGGTCGAGGAATATATGTATTGGATTTACGATATTTCACCAATGTTCCTGGACGAGCCGGTTCAGCTACTAAGCCAACATGAGCTATTTTACCGGTTTCGAGCGCGTGACTGAGACTAAATCCCGAGAGTTGTTTTTTCAAGATACTTTCTAGAGCCGGCGGTTGGTGTTGATTTTGTAAAATAATTAAATATGTATCTTTATAAACAGCTCCAATATATTGAAGAACTTCATCATTGTCGATTACTCCACCGACGGCATAAACTCCTACGTCATCTGCTTCAAACCCTTTAATATAACCCACTATCGCATCGTTAAAATGGTGAATAACTAAAGGGATACAAGATGTCGTTAATAAGTTACTAACGACCGTGTCATTTCGGTTAACGTGATAGATTGATGAATCATTGCATCGCGTCAGTGCACAACAATCGACACAAAATCGTAAAACGTAGCCCGAAACTTCAAGAGTAAAAAGCTTCTTTTTCATAATACGCCGTGTGCAGATTTATAGATGTTTATGATATTATTAAGATCGACAATGACAGGATTTAACGGTTCCAATTTTTGCGTGTGATTTTTCACTTTTTAGAACAATTTTTTGATTTTCGGGATTTTTCGCTCGAGTTAAACCGACAACTATATCTTGCATTCGAATGGGATCGCCAAAATACAAGATGTGTTTATTAGTTATGGTAGATCCTTGTGAAACGCTAATTGTTCTGGCATAGTTAGAAACAATGGGCCATATTTACCAAAGAAGTTTAGAAAGACTTTCAAGTTTACGTTTGCCTATTTTAACTTCTAATTCTTCTTCTTTTTTTTTCTTCTTCTTCTTCTTTGGGTGGGGTAACCGGTGTTTCAATTACATAGCTGGGATTTTCGTAGGCAATACTTTCTCCTAAAATATCGTAATCTATTTCGTCGCTTAAAGAAACAGCGGATTTTTTTTTTCGCCACGACCGTTCGGTTTTTCATATATTTTTTACGTTGATGATAGGCTACCTTTGAATCAACCCCACTCACCATGTCTAACATCGACATTTGTCTCACATAGCGAATTTGATAAGCCGATATGTGTAACGTATTTGAGTACTTCATGTTTAAGCGTTTGGTTTCTTGATTTAATATGCAAACAATAGAATTGGCCGGTAATGTATAAGTCACGTTTTCAGGAAGCAAATAATCAAATTCTGGTAGTTCTTCTTCTTTTTCCTTATTCAACGTGACGAGTTTATTGAACAGCTCAAAATATAAAATTTCTTGAAATTCAACGTTTTCTTTATTGGTCGCGACCGATTCGATTGAAGTAATCGTAGAAGATCCCATATCCACCAACGAAATGTACCGATTAAAAATTTCAATCAAATGAGTTATGCTAGTGGACTTATTGTCGAAATGTCGAGAAGTTCGAAATCTTTTATCACGTCGTTTAAGGAACCTTGAATGCGACTTATACAGATTTTCCAATCGATTATAGTAATATACGGAATGTGAGTTTTTAAATTGCGCAGACCGTAAAACGCTATGTGGGGAACAAATGTTGTCGAATTCTCACCAAACATGCGAGATAGATATTTTTCTTCTGTAGACGTATACTCCAACGCTTGTTTGCTTAATTTCCAACCCGTATTTAGATAAATTTCAGACTTGAACATAGAATTAATAGAATGATGGAAATTCGGGTATTCAACATAAATGTCCCGAGGCCGCCACGTATACAAACTACATTCGTTACATGCCAAATGTTCTTTCACCGTTATTTCCTCGGTTTGTTTAAACCTCGCGTCGGTCATCGTTTTGGCTATATCATGTGTGGATGTAAAAAGCAATATATCATTATCCGTGGCGGTATACGATTGATTGTACACCGTATCATGCAATTTTTGAAGATTTTGAATGTCTTCGAAGCTAACGTACAGTCCTTCTTCAATTTGTTTTAACAACAAATCTCGTCTTTGCGTATACGGATCCTCCACGAGACATCTGCGGTTAAACGTGTTTGATTTAATCAATAAATCGCACTCTGAAAAACTAGAGTAAACATTGTCAACAATGAATATTTTTTCATCCACAAATCTCCAGGTCCGTTCCAAATCACATTGCCCTGAGTGTGAGACCCCACAAAAATAAAGTCGGTTGTGAATAAGGCATACCGTACAAGTTGTTGACGTATTTGAACATAGCATAATCAAAAAGAAAAAAAGTCATGAACAGACGCCCGGCTTCGTCGTAACCAAAAATGTTAAACCGAATCTCGGGAGGAATGCACTGTATGGATCTATGATTTAACAGACAATATTTTTCAACGTAATTGATGATATTTTCTCTAGTTTTGGGTACAGTCATATTGTTAATGATCGTTTTAACTATGTCCGGATCGAGATATTTTCTTCTTTCTGAACGTTTGGCGTATATCGTGGGACAAAGCTCGGAAAAATAGTCCTGCATATTCATGAAAATGTCGGAAACCGATGAGAATTTTTTAAAGTCGGATTCTTCGATGAAATTGATCAATTTTTTATACTCGTCTTCTATAAAATTCACATCTACGCATAGATATTATAGATATTGAAAAGTGATGGGATAGTAGCGTCCGGTGTGTTTGATATAAGAAGTAGCAGCTTGCGCAGCATTTCTAGTAGCAAATTGCCAACAGTTATTTTTAAATTGATCGAATAGTGATCCATTTTATTCTAATATCAAGCCAAGATGATTAAAGTTAAATTATCTAGATTTTTTCTTCTTTTTTATAATGGATCTATACTTTGCCTGCTGTGGATATAAATATCTAGTATATCAGACAAAACTTTTTTTGTTGTATTTCTCCCTCAGTTTCACAAATTTGACAGTTATTGGTGATGCACTTGTTTTTATTTTCATTCCAAGTATAACGGCACAGACCTGTCTTTCATTAGGTGGGAAAATTTTATTTGATAAGTGTGGAAAATTTTATGCTCAGAGGTGAAATCCCAAAGTCCAAAAGCATGTGACTTAAGAACACAAATAACACAGCCACATTACTCACTCCAGTCCTCTTACATGCACTTAAGTTTGAGATCGAAATCAGTGATCATGAGGCAAGAAAACAGTGTGTGGCTATTTTCACTTTGGTTATTGTTATTATATTATAACAAGGTGTTCTCAAAATAACAAATTAAATATCATATACATGTACATTAATTCTAGCTTGGAAGATTCAAACTGTCCAGAGCCTCTGGATATAAATGATAATATTCCTTTAAATAAATTAACATGAACTACACTGAATGTCTTTAACAACTACATTAGAGTTGAACAAAGAAGCAAGAATTTGGCAAAAATAAATTATGCTACATGTGCTACACATTTACACTTAATGCCGCAAAATAAATCACATATATATTTAAAATCGATGATATTTGAATTCACTATCAAGTTATTGATGGTCTGTCTATAAATAGTATAATAGACCAAATGTTTGAGTCCTTATACAGTAAGTATTCTATACTTTGAACTCTCTATCATGGATGAGTTAAATTCATCTGTGAAAATGCTGTGAGATCTTCCATAAATTTGGACGTTTTCGCTGAGGATGAAAAAAAAATGATTTGCACATCAGAGAAAGTCCAGAAGAATGAAAAAAAAAAACAACAACAAACGAATACAAATTCATGAGAGGAGCTATGGACAACAAAGTAAAGATGTTAATTGAAAACAGTGATGATAGATTTCAGATTTCTTTTTTTTTTTTGGTCTTCATGAAGTTTTAGTATGCATAAATTATGGCCATAATGTTGCAGAAAATGGTGCTGCTCGTAAAACAGTCCTATCTTTTTTAAACTGGCTTTCTAAGTACTGAACATGAGCAAATGGCAGTAGCATCTGAAAATGTTCCATACAGATCATTTTAATTATCTCTGCCAAGTAGCATTACTTAAGTTGATGTATATAATGAATACATTTTGTGAAACTGTCTTAACTGTCACTGCCTTGGTATAGTGAAACAAAGTCTACTCTATCAGGTAATAATAACATCAATATTGAAAACTATGGAAATGAATAAATCACAAGGTAAAATTTATCCAGCTGTTTACTTTGTTACAATATTGAAGCGTACTGTAAATTGCTACCATGATAAATTAATTATGGCAGAAGCCAAATACCCACCAATTTTAAAGTAGCTAGTTCTGATTCCAGTGCTGACAAATTGACCAGAGGTGCTACTGATGGTCGACCATGTGCACACTGGAAAGGAAGGTTACAGGAAGCAAGAGAAGACAACAAGTCACGGCACTCTGACAAAACCAACTGGTCTCCAAATTTCACAGCACCTAAGTGATAACAAAGTAATGATTGAAAAAATGAACAGATGAATATAATAAGAACTATCAAATTCCTGACTTTAAAGCTGAACTACGGTATTGGCAGAGTCTCAGTCAAGAAACCTGATCACTAAGCATGAAATTGTGTTTACAAATAAGTGTCTCATTTCATACTGTGTTTAATGTTGCAGCCTAAAAGCCCAGTCACCCTCTCCCAATGGGTTGTATTAGATAGTCACGTGACAAGCGCCATCGGCCATTTTGACGGAGAGCAGAGTAGAGAAAATGGCCCTCGAACAATCTATGGGCAACGTATCCGCTATGGATCCGCGATCGTTGAGACGTTATGAGGAAAAATTGTACTATATAGACACGGCAATGGAGTACCCGCAAGGAAGATCTGCCAGCTGTGGCAATACCAGATATCTTCGCATATTTGGTGCTGAAATGCAGTGCTTACACTAACCAACAGTTCAATCTAAGAATTTAGATCTAGATCTACATGCCCTAGATAAATCTTACCTGATACAGTATCTGGATAGATTAAGATCAAGATCAGATACAGTGTAAAGATTTAGATTTTAGATCAATATCCATTGATCAACATGTCAACCCTGTTGTGACTAGATTCAAGAATGAGATCTAGATTCTAGATTAGTTTATATTTATAGTCTGGACTCTAGTAGATGTAGAATCTAGATCTAGATCTAGAATCTAGTAGATCTAGATCTATCTAGCTCAAGATTCTACATCTTTATATTCTAGATCCAGGAGACCACCAATGCATGTTATTATCCAGGATAATGGAATCAAAGCAGTGTTGAATGAGTATTAAAAAACAAATGAACATGGCATTGAATTAAAGATTACTTGTAGTGTTTAACTTTAGCAAGAAGTGTTTCAGAACAGTGATGTTGTGGTCTACACTACACACATGTAATATTAGATCTAGATCTAGAATAGATCTATAGAGTCTACAACAACTTCTATTCTGTATTGTCTTCTCATTTCCTATAAAATCTGCCCTGGAAACTCTTCAAATAGGAATTTCGGCATGGATCCTGGTTCATTTAGAATCTATTATACATAGACTGTCTAGATCTATATCTAAATCTTTTCGAATCTATACTGGAATAGTTCAATAGAAAATGTAGCAATCGAGGTGCTAGTTATACAGAAACTACACTGTATGCTGTGATTCGGTTATGGTTTTTATAAGCTTTTCAACCTCCTGTAGTGGTGGTTATCTCAGCTGTCCACAACCGTGGTAAGAAAATAACATAACACTATTGTGTTATGTGTTCAGTGAGTTCGTTTCGAGCTTGACGAATCGGCAGTAATGTATTTTTTATAACGATGGTAAACTGTAGACTCGTGACATAATAATACTTGAAGCGATCGTATTTGCTACGATTGTAATTTTGTTCTGTATTGAATATCTTGACGCATAATACAAGCTGAATTTCAATGTCCAGTGCCCAGATAGTAAAATACAGCAGATAAACATTGTAAAACCATTGTGTACCATTAATTATTGTATATCATCATGACATGAAATGCTGATTCTCTCACTGTACAAGGATTCATCATTCTTGTATCAGGATAGTTGCAGACACCATGTTAGAAGATTCTCTGGTTGCTGTGCGTGCGTGCGTGCGTGCGTGCGTGCGTGTGCGTGGTGTTTGTGTGTGTGTGTTACGTTTTTTGTCTTTTTTATTTTTTGCAAGACTATTGGCAATCACCTTTCGGCTTTCAATTTAAAAAAGAAAAAGAGATAGGCCTATATAATAAATAGGGAAATGACACATTTTTCTTGACACAGGTGCAAAGTGAAAAGTTCGAAAGTTTAAGATAAAAAAAAAAAAATCTTTTGGGGAATTTTATTTTATTTTAATGTAGAAGCATCTTTCTATCCAGTAGTATATAATATCATTTTAATCAACTTGCCATAAGCTTTCTATTCCCATGTCTTGATATATAGAATCATTTTCAAGTGTTGCGTTTTAAAAGTCCCTCAGTATAAAATATATCTGTGAATGTTTTTATTATTATTATTATTATTATTATTATTATTATTTTAACCCTTATCAAAAAATGAATAAAGCAATAATTATGTGAGAAAAGCGTTGCCGCTATTACAAACACTGTATATATATATAAAAATCTTGGGCCGTAAATTGTTGTTGAATCTTTCGTCAGAAACATAACTATGTACAAACCTCTGACATATTTTCATTGCAATTGTTGACAAGAAGGCTTTAACATCCAAAGATAGATTTGGTCATAAGGTTGATCTTTTCGCTTAAGTCTGACCAAGACCAAAAGTGAATGCACTCATTACGTTATTGCCTGTCCATCACACAGTGATTACATCTATTCATATAAAAATCATTCAAAAGTGTCGATCGATTATTTTGATAATAACAGTTTCTATAATGACATAAATAGTGGCATTACAATAGAGTGTGTGATTTTCTTACTAGTGCAAAAAAAAAATGGACCCATGACGTTGTAATGTGTGTGACCAGAGCGTGTGAAAGGAAGAAAAAAAAATATATAAAAAAGTATAGTATGTGGTTTGCAGTATTCACAGTAATCTTACTGTAATTTTAGTGGGAGATCGTTTCACAGATTGTCTGCCCCTTCCAAAAGAAGGACTCGTGTAAAGGGAGATCACTTTGACCAGCGATATTATTTCCCTTTGCCCGACGAACCAGCTGTTCAGCAAACAGTGTAAAGAGGAAAAAAATCCATTTACTTCATGTAGTTCCAAAGACTGATCACCCTCAAATTTGATAAAAAATATCACAATAAGAAGGAAACATTTTCTTTAATCATATTGTTTTTTGTGTGTGAATTTTTCATGATATTATGTTTCAAGCAAAGGGCACAAAGATTTTTCTTAACACTGCTTGTTCGATCCCGCTTTTGTCTGGTAAAGGGAAGTAATAGGACTGAGCACAAAGATCTCCCATTTGATTGCTAACCTTTGATTTAAAGCCTGTCTCTAGCAAGAGGATGTAATAAATGATTTGGGAGAAGTGGGAGAGAGTTGAGAGGATGTAGAGCAAAGTACAACA
The DNA here is from genome assembly GCA_038406235.1 of Peronia verruculata. Taxonomy (NCBI): domain Eukaryota; kingdom Metazoa; phylum Mollusca; class Gastropoda; order Systellommatophora; family Onchidiidae; genus Peronia; species Peronia verruculata. Next base: position 10,456 of record JBCAUA010839965.1, read on the forward strand.
CACTAAAACTGTTTTTCAATGCTATATATATATATATATTAGTACACAGCTCAGTTAATTATAATATAGCAGGTATACTGTTCGTAAAGTGAGACAGAATTGTCAGTTTACCATGGCACATTTATTTAAAATGAAGTTTTCCTTTAATAGATAAACTATTTGAGAAAGCTGACTTGCTCATTCAGTTGTTGTTGTCACTCTTGTTAAAAATATAGTTTGGTTTTCTAAAGCCTTTCAATCCTTAGAAAGTAAGATGTTCTCGCTTTTTAGACTATGGTGTTCTATAGTACAGATACTTATGACTTTATACAAGGAATTGAAAGAAATGAAAGGTTTGTGGAATGTTTTTTCGAATGCCCTTTATAATATGCCTTACAAAAACTCTTTTTATGAAAAAAGAAAGGATCAATGATTATGAATCGAAATAATACAAAGGACACGCTTGCAAAAGTGTGTTTAGTAACGGTACTAAAGCAATCAATGGCTTAGAAAATGGAGTAGCTTCCCTCTAACTATGTTTTCCATAGTGACACTTTGATTTCACAATTCACAACAACTATTTTCACTATAAATCTAATTATAATCAGACAATGATTACTCTATCGACAATGTTCTCTCAGTGTTATGGCGGTCACTGACAACCCATTGTTTCAAAAATATTATGGGGTTTACAAATCTCTCTCTCTCTCTCTCTCTCTCTCTCTCTCTCTCTCTCTCTCTCTCTCTCTCTCTCTCTTACATATATATATATATATAGGTAGAGAGTCAGAAACTTTCTCCTCCACAAAAAAAAAAAAAGACAAAATGAAATTGAAACAAAAGCAAAAAAGATAAGAATAGATGACACTACAAATATGTTTGAAAATTGGCAAGAATGTAATCAAAACCTATACACACAGATGGGGAAATATTCACTAAATCATATCTGTACACACACACACACACACATACACAACACATACACACATCCATACACTCCATAAACGATAAAGCAAATATGCTTGGACATGGAATATTGATGAAATTTTGATTTAATGTGTTATCGCCCTGTTGTCCTGCTCGATAGATTTCTTTTTTTCCTATCATTTGGAAAATTCTGACTTTTGTTGACCGTAATCCTACCAAGAACAAGGTTAGCAAGGGATCGACGATGGTCAATGAAAGCCTTTAGAATCACAAAAAAAAATGAAACAATATGTTCCTGTCGGCGTTCCGCAGTTGACTTTGCCATGCAACGAAGTCAGGCTATTGTGCTTTTTCTGTTAACACTTTTGCTTTTGCTCGCAGTCAGCTCTGCTCTTGTGTTTTCAGCGGCCTCAGCGGGGTGACACCCCCCCCCCCCTTTTGCGGAATGAGCTTCCTTAAAGTATGTTTATTTATATTCAGAGACCTCGTATATTGGCGTTTTTTTTTTTTTTTTGTCGAAAAGACTAACCCTCGATCTTCTTAACAACTCACTAGCTATACTGTGCTTGTCATTTGAACGACTGTCAGAATAAAATACTTTGAGATAACCACCCGCAGGAGGTTAAAAGGCGAAATAAAAATAGTGGGAACAAAAATATTTTTAAAATCCAATAAAAGGGTAGACCCTATCCGTCTTATCTTCATATTTGACTTATTCTACCATTTCTTGAAACGTGAATGAATATCACTCTGGCAAAATAACACTGGCACTTTTCAAAGGATACTGTCAGGGTTAATGAGGTAAATAGACATATAAAGCAGTACTTTTGACTGAACTGGCCTGTTCTGTTTCTTTCCTCTCCCCTCAGCGACACACGTCTCCCGATGTGATGAAGGAGCAATGCTCGTGATCGAGACACCACCTGCTGGAGGTGGAAAGGTGAATCTAACCCTAACCATAATGCCCGTTATGATACATCGCGCGCGCGCGCGCACACACACACACACACACACACATACACACACACTGACAATACTGACACACTGACATACACACACACACTTCTGAGGAGTGGCAATGCAGAGGTATTAAGTAATTAGATTAAGTTGGGGGTCTTCAAAAAACTCGTTTTCATTTATTTTACATCCCCTGTGCTTTAGGGTTGATGAAACTGGACTGGGTGTATTTTTTTTAAATTAATTAATTTATTTATTTATTTATTTATTTATTTTATTTATTTATTTATTTATTTATTTAGTTATTTATTTATTATTTATTTGTTTATTTGTGTATTTCATTCATTTATTTATTTATCTATCTATCTATTTATTCATTTATAAGACAAATTCGAAGTAAGCAACACAGGGCTAGTTTTGTAAGTACATAATAATATACAACAGGATGTATGACATGAAAAAAAAAATAAACAACTAAATACGTAGCATAGGCATTTCCACGTCTCGTGATTTCCACAGACATATCTTCACACACACACACACACACACACACACATACACACACACACTACACACACACATACACACACGAGGGCTCTTGACAGTGACCGAGAAAAAAAAAAAAACTTTCGTGACCGGAGCAAAGGAGACCAACATATTATACAGTAAAGGCACTAGATCATCCTCAACGATTGTTTGATAATGCTGAGATTTGCTGCTCTCCAATGAAATCATTTCACCATTCTCTTTGTGTCAAGGCCTCTCTGATGTCGTCCTCTTTTTCCCTTGTCTAGTCGGGAGCAGGATGGGAAAGGGCTTAGAGGAGATAATTAAGGTTATCACAGTTAAGAAGCTCCGCCTGTGCCATATTCATAATTTCCTGGGCAGACATTGATTGATCATGGGTGTGACATCAAAATGAAGTGGTAGAGAGCTCTGTCTGAACGCTGTAGGATCTATTTGATCTGTATCTTCTGATTTCGTCATAGTGCACTGCGTCATCAATGGTCTCTGGCATTGGTTTGTTTTGTGTGTCAGGCAAATAGAGTGACAGAATGGCAGCCAGTACGGCTACACAGCCAAACACTGTGGTGGGCAGTGCTTCGGACATAGGCCCGCCCACTAGGAAACCCTGCCGGAAATGAGAGAGAAAAATGGAAGTAAAGTATTGAGATTGCTGCAAGGACTTTCTGTGAGATGTTGGTATTGTTGTTGTTTACAATAAGGTCAGTAATTATTGAGTCGCTATAATACAATTGATAATAAGTGAGCTGATCTTAATGATGGTGATTTTCTTTATTGCTCTGAAGAAGAGTCAAGTTGACTCGAAAATTTGACAGAAATTTGACCATCACAATCAAGTTATAGATTTCTGTGTTATTTGTTTTTCTTGAATTG
>JBCAUA010839976.1:0-13716 GCA_038406235.1 Peronia verruculata
TTCTGTATCGCTTATGATATCGTCAGAAACTCGCCTTGTGAGGTAAAACTGATATTTTTAGTGCTCGATTTGGATAGCTCATTCTAAGGAAGCACCAACTTTGTTCGATAATCTGGACTTCCCTAGAGTTTAAAAATGACTTTTAAGCTTTTTTATTTTATTTTTTCCAATTAACATATCGATTGGGTAATAACTAGGCAATCTGTCTTGCTGTTCTAGACATTCTTTGTGAGACGATGATGTAGATGATGATGATGAAGATAAATTGTTATGAACAAGATGGCAGGTGTTGAGAAGATGGCGCACGATGGTTTATAACAATTTGATAAAAACAAAGCCAATCTATGACAGGCGGTATGCAACTAGGGCAGGAATGAACCAACAAACTTGTCAGGTTTTGGTAACGTTTCAAGACAGATGGGGTAAGAGCCGTGAGATCAGAGGTTACGCCATAACATCAAAAAATGCTTCAGACGAACGGCGTGAGCAGTAAATGTCAATTATGACAGCTAAATATAGACTGATTTTACAAGCTCTGCCAAGCTGGGCGTTGTTTTGTATGATTCAATTATACAAACCGAGAATGTAGTAAATACATGGATGCATCTCCTCTTCTTTTAAAGATGGCGTAGGGGATGGAAGAATTTCCGACAGGCTAATCGGTTAATTTGTCTATATTTTGATTGACACAGTAGCCAATCTGTACAATTTATATGTAACTACAAGTTCCTTTTAAACGTATTCAGTCACTGAAAATCAGAGGAAGAAATGTTAGTGATTGTAGCCTGGGTTAAAATGAGGGATTCATTTCCGATTGTGACGCGGTTTTTATATCATCTCTGGGTAATCAAGCGTGGATTTTCTCTCTTTTTGAAGTGACTAGCAATGGTGGTACCAAAAGTGATTGCTATTCTGTACGCCCCAGACAGTGACAGGGGGAAGGGGGGGGGGGGCTTTGCACGTCTTAATTCTTAGAGAAAATGTCATCGTCTTTCTTCTTCATTTCTTTCTTCTCATTCTTTTTCTCTTTCCTCTCTGTCTACCTCTTCTTGTATCTGTTCCTGAGGGACCCCGAGGTATATAAGTAGGTTTTTTGCTCCCACCTGCAGGCGGTGAAAGTCCGCCATCGGTGGGGTGTCTTCCATGGAGTGCCATTCTCGACATTCCAGGGGTAACATCTCTTCTCTCTCTCCTTGCCCCTGTCTTCTGTCCCGCTCTCTTTCCTCTCTCCTTCTTGAAGTGTAAACGTATCTTACCGTGTTTGACACAATACAGCTGTGATCATGCTGATATGCCGCTAACCCCAACACAAACAAACAATCTTCTTGTATCTCCATCTTCAGCTTCTAATTTTTCTTTCTTTCTTTTTTTTTTTTTTTTTAATTTTTATAGGGGGCGGGGCGGGGCGAGTTATTTCAAAGTTTGCTTCATCTCCTTCCTAATTTATTGCTGGCAGTTGCAAGCAGACCCTTGTATCTAAACGCTTTTACCATGAAATAATGATTATCTCGATGATAACAATGATAATGACAAAGTCTCTGATGGGATAAATTTATGTAGTACTTGGCCTTTTACTATTTGTAAACTCCGCCGTGGCCGTAAAGAAGGCGGGAGATTTGAGCGCACTGTTTGGAACCTTTCAAGTGAAGTCTGGGCCACAGAATCAGATAGCTCTGTACAGGGGTTGATAAGACAACAGGAGGAGGAAAGTTATGCTTCATCACACAGATTGTAAGGCCAGGCTTCTGTCGACATCAAAAGATGCGGAGCAATGTCTTACTGCAGGGGTTTTCAACCCGTGGATCGTGATCCCCATAGGGATCACCAAGCCTTGGTAGAGGTTTTGTACGGCCTTGCTATAAGTGGTTTGGGATAAAATCAATTTTGACACATTCATAACATTTTTGTTGTTTTTGTTGCCTCTATATAATATTGTTTGCTTTTTTTCATTGCAAAAATTCATGAAGACTCCAGTGGGAAAAATAGATAATTCACATTTTCTACAAAGAGAGAAAAACAGAAATTAGAGTTTAGAAATCTATAGTTTTTTCACTGTATACCCTTTAAAAACTCTCTTTTTAGCGGAACTTACCTGGTTTTTCCGAATTATTGTTCTGGTTAACAAATCTTAACGCTGTGCTTTATAACGTCGGGGCAATAACTCATTTTTCAGAGAAATGGGACATCTGGTTTTTCCACTGGAATCTTCACATGCTACAACAGTTCAATATCAGTATATGACATTAGTTTGCTATTAAATAGTTACAGGATTCTTGAATTAAATGTTTGCTAGATATTTCTTTCCCTCCCCATTACAGAGGGTAAAATGTGAATCAAGGTGCTGATAGTAAGGTGTCGCTTGGGTTTCAAGCTTTTTGAGTAAGGGGTCCCAAGCGCAAAAATGTTGGGAACCACTGTCTTAGTGTGTTGCAGACTGGAGGAGAAATGAGACAAGTGAAATATAGAGGAGGGAGGGGCGGGAAGGAGGGAGAGAGAGATACAGTTAGAGAGAGAAAGGAAAAGAAATGAATGAACAATTGTGTGTTACCAGAAAAGAGTAAGAAGTTGAAATGAAAATTGTCGTAACAAACACAATAAATAACTATGTATCGTGAGTAACTAGAACTTGGCCTGCTCAGAGGAAGTAGAGAATCGGAGAAAAGAGAATTGGGGGGGGGGGGGGATAAGCTTAACGACCAGGTGAGTCGCGAGAGAGAAGTGCAAAAACGTAAACTAAGTAACTGTATGTAATCAGAAAATCACGTACTAAGAATGATAGAGGGGGGGGGGGAGAAAGAGAAGAAGGCGAGTGATAGACAATGATCCACAGTCGGCAGATGGATGATTAAGGAGATGAGATTATCATAACCAGTATGAATGTGATATGTAACTAGAAAATGGCATGCTAAGAATGAGGAAGAGGGAGGTAGAGAGAGAGAAAGAGAAAGAGGCAGAGGAACAGGGATAAAAAAAAGAAATGGACAGATCACAATTATTATCCCTTGTGTTACGTTCTATAGTACGTCTTTCAACCTCCTAGTGGAGATTATCTCGATCCCATGTGTTGCAGTGATGGGCAGCTATTTGGCAAGGCATTTGGTCATCTGCATACATCACAATCTGTGTAGGAGCAGGGGCTGGTGGGGAACAAGGTCAGGCAGGCATAGAACTAAATATATCTGGGTGAAAAACTACGGCTGTGAACACAAAGAGAGAGAGAGAGTGAGAGAAGAAGAAGAAAGCAATATGGAGACATGGGCGAAACAAATAGCTGGGAATGAAAGAAGAAAACGTTGAGAAGGAGCAGTGTATTTATGGCAAAGGAATGAAAAAAAAAAAAATAAAGCTACAGAAAAAGAAATTTGGATGGAACGAAAGATGGAATATAATAGCAGAATGGTAGTGTTCGAGAGGGAAAGAGGGGGTGAAAGATGGAGAATATGTTTGCTATCGAGAAAGAAAGAAAGTACAGGAGATGGCATGAAGTTCTGACGAATGCGGGTGAAGGAGGGAAGGAATGCAAAAAAGAAGAAGAAAGGGGGTATGGTCTCCTCCGCTGTGAGGAAGGAAGAAGTTGTTCCTGCAAATTTACAACTGGTTCCCCAGGCAGGGAGATCAAAGCGCTGGGACGTCAGGAACAATATGAAATACGAGCTTGTCGGCTAAAGCTGAGGCTGAGGGGGCCGGGACTGTTGGGGTTAACCGGAGCACGCAGGCAGTGCTGGGGCCGACCCTGACACAGGGAGCCACAGGGGCGGAGACGGCCTTCTATTCCGGGAATGGGATAGGATTGTCAGCTTAAAGAAATGAGGAGTTTATAATAGGAAAGCTTTATATAAATCTACGTTAATTTGGGATAATGGGCTTGCAATAGAAAGGTCAGCTACTCAAGGATAAGGAGTACTTTGTTCTGTCTTAAGTGACTTCGTGTTAACCGGTGTTTACAGTTCAACCAATCCTTGCCATAAGTTCAAAGGAATGGTGTGTCAGTCATCAAAAGCAGAAATGCGCACTTTTATCTTTGGAGTTTTGAGCTACATCGCAAACTTCACTTCCAACTTCCCTCACTGCACAGAGATTACGTCCGTCTCCGCTCCTCACCCTCATACATACTAGTATGTGATGTTAGATATACGAGTGCCAACCGGAGGAACAGAGCCACAAAGTTTATAAGTTCAGATTATGTTTTTGTTTGTTTGTTTGTGTGTTCAAAGCAGCAGTTTTAGGGAATTTAGAGACTTGCCTAATTAAATAATAATGATAATAATGTTGAAGTGTCATTTTGTTAAAAATATCTTTCCTTTAAAAAGTCCTTTTTATTTATTTATGGTTTTTATTTTTGCTTTACGAAATTTTATTGAAGTCAACCGTGATGCTATTGATTTTTCTAAAATTGAATGGATAAGCGTTGACATTTGATTTGTTTGTTTGTTTGTTTGTTTGTTTGTTTGTTTTCAGAAAACCTGTTTTTATTGAGTTATAACTATGCAAAAAGATCCTTTCACACAGTGTTTATTTGAGAGTTGAACAATATCTCAACACAATCCATCTTACAGGCAGAGCTCTTTCGTCATTCATGCTTTTGCTCCAGCACAGCAGATCGTGTCTATAAGCCGGGAGAAAAGTCACAAGAATTATATTGCCTACATCAGTCGTGTAAAGCTTGACAATATTCTGTGTACTCGCGAGCCTCTGTTAAAAAAAGCTCTCACTGTTAACTAGGACGAGGGAGAGATGCTTCCTTAGACACAGGGCAAAACGGTTCATGTTTAAACTGTTTGAGACATTGACGACCATTTGAAGTGTTAAAGTAGATGTCACGTGGTGTTAGGCCAGCAAACTTCAAATTATTTCTGACAAGATGTTGTGGACTTGGGGACGGTCTTGAAACAAACAATTATTAATAAATCGTAAATAAAACAATCGCACGAAGTGAAGTTTGTGAAAATATGGGCTGGTTGTTGTTTGATAAATACAGATGCTATTTTCACCATATTGTCTAAATTATAATTGTCTCACTTTGTCACAGACTTTGAAGTTTGCAGTTGTATTTTGTGCTTACGTTACAGTCTGGTGTCGTTACGTTCTATATACGTCTTTCAACCTCCTGATGTCGCCTTTCAGCCACCTTTAGATATAACGTGCTCTGTGATCAGTCACAATCGTTAGAAGGTGAAATTATCTTATCTCTTGTACTTGGCCCCATATTCTGAGAAATTCGACCAAAAGATGTTATTAAGTGTTATTATCTAAGACAGAGAAGATGCAAACTCCTCTCATCCACATTGTATGATCAAAGTCCGACTCGTGAAGTAAGACAGTGGACTGCTCCTGTCCATTTACTCTAGGACAAACCCTACCTCCCAGTGGACACGCCCCTGGAAATGCCGTTCCCTGTTGTTCACGGCTAGCCCTTATCAGTGGCTGATCTTTTCTCCGATGGGCACAAACCATTGCAAGCGGGTGATGTGGTGGAAAGCGCGTGCCAGCACTGCTCATAAATGCACACCACTCATATGGAGGTCAGGGGCGGAGGCCTTTCCATGGAAGTGACTAGAAAGACGATGCTACGTTCTTATTTTGTAAGTCTGTAATGGTAGTGAAGGTCACTGATTCTGAACAACTTCAACTTTCACCAGCATAATAGTTCCGATGACCAAGGGAATAAAAAATAAGAATAGATCTATATAGTGTAAGAAAGGACGAAAGAATGAAAGTGCCAAAGTAAGAAAGGCAGATTGAAAGAGGAACGCGAAAGAAACAGAAAGAAAGAAGAAAGAAAGAAGGAACGAAATTTTTATTTTTTAAATTTCTTTTTTTTTTGGGGGGGGGGGGCGTTGCCATTTGTCATAGAGTAACGTGTGGACGACAGATTTTGCTGAATTCGTTCTATATTTGATGATTTAGAATGAAAGATCCCGTGAACCAACTCTTGTTGAGAAAATGAACTACAGAGTAGACTGTTTCAAACCCGATTTTCGAAAAGTCCATCCTGACGACGATACATCCTGATAATATGTCTGAGCGAGATATGATCAGATTCTAACGATTACAGTGTACGCAACACTCCATCTCTGTTGAAAGAACTTTAGTTCTGCAGCCGAGTATTTTCAGCATCGTCAATGTTCTGTTATAATACTTTCTTTCTTTTTTCTTTCTTTTGTCTATCCTCTTGTACCGTCTAGGGCGTCGAGAGGAGAAAGAGCTTTCGGTCTCTGGCAAGCTGGACGGCCTGGCTGGGTGGGATGTTGTGGGTCTTCAGGGTTTCTTTTACACCCTCGATCCATGTCTTCCTTGGTCTTCCTCTTGCCTTGTACGCTGATACTTTTCTGTTGTACGCTGTACTGACAAGTTGGTGAGGTGCCGAGCGTGTCAGATGTCCAAACCACCTGATTGTTTGCCTCTGAATGTCGTTGAGGACAGGTTAATACAACAACAGATTAAAGTATATTCTGTGAGTTGTGCTTGTCAAAACGCAACATGGTTTCAGTTTTATGGTGAAGTTTAGTACTAGTGCCAATGGGAGAAGAGACAAGCCTTAGTCAACAGTACTTTGTTTTTATGGAGATTATTTCATACAACATTGTGGCTCCTCTGGCGGACTTTCTGAGAAATCTTTTCCTTAATCAGCCATTGGTATGCGAGGTAGCCATCAGTCAGTCTGGTGATAAATGTAGTAGTTAGTTGCAAGCAAAAGATGTTCTCTCAAAAATGTCCGCTACTGCAGTAGGTCGGTGATTTCACCCCAGGGAGTTTCTAACTTGGTTGGCTGTCTGTCAGGGTAGATCAGGGATTTTCTGTCATGTCATAGAGATTTGTCACTGGCAGACAGAGGGAAAAGGATGACTTCCTCCCCCGACACCTGGCACATCCTGGTGAGAAGTTGGCTATAAACCTCTCAGCATCTTTCACTGGGTTGTGCTGAGACCATCTCTGTCTCTCTCTCTCTCTCTCTCTCTCTCTCTCTCTCTCTCTCTCTCTCTCCCGTGTCTGGAAAGTTGTGACGTCACGAAAGTGTCGGCTTTTCTTTCTTTTTCTTTCTATTACTTTTTCTTTTCTTTTTTAATCATATTTTTTCAGTCATTTTTGTTTACACTCCTTTTGCCAGGTCTTCTTTCATTTTGTCATCCCATCACCCTCTGTTTCTCTATTTCTGTGCAGTTTTTCATTCCTAGATTATGTGTTCAGTCCAAGCTGTTATTGTAGTATTGTCTGCATTTCTTTGTCCTCTCTCTCAGTCCTGTTGTACTTATTATCCCTTAATGAATATTTTTTACCCTCCTTGTCACGATTACTAACGAAAATGCCTTATAATTGGAAAAGATAAGCTTGAAAAAGTATTTCTTTATTTTACCAAAACGTTTTCAGAATCGTTCTTGCTTCACAGGCTCCAGCCTTTCTTAGTAGCTAACACAGAGATCACTGGTCCAGCTGTGCAGACTAAACATTCATTTATAATTATATTCTTTATATTATGCTTTAGAATGGAAGATCCCTGAACCAATCCTCTCTCCTTGAGAAAATGAACTTTAAACCTATGCTGTTTTGAAACTGATCTTCAAAATATTGGTCTTTGACGGGTTCTCATGAAAATGAGAAAGAGAAACATTGGAAATTTGAAATACCATTACAGATTCTTAGAGTCAGTAGGTGCAGCTTATAGGATGTGAACATTTACATAGAAAATCTTGGTGCCGTTACAAAAATTTGTTGTAATTTTTTTTTTTTTTTTACATTCAAAAAATATTATGTATAGAGAACAAGAAAGTGAGCAGAGAAGAAAATAGGCACAGTCATACGGTCCATTCCAAGATCTCCGTCTCTCAGGGGGACAAAAGTGGAAGACAGATGATTGATTGAATGCAGCCTTGCTTCATTCTCCACTAAAAATACATCAGTCCGATAGAAGCATCAGTTACTGTACAGCGTGCACTAAGTAGATCCATGCATGTTGCTGTGCCTAACACTGGCTCTCACCCCCTCACACCACCCATATTTTACTCCGACCAGAAAGGGAGACGCCCCTGGGGTGTCTTGCCATCCACTTTTTCCAGGAGAACATTGGTAATTGCATGTGATTTTATTGTCTTTTCATCAACTTGGCCCTGTCATGCTGTTCCCTACCCATGTATAAAGACGTAGAAAGCACAAACCATGTCGGATTTTTGCTCTCCGTTTATTCGACAATGCCACTTAAAGGGGCAAAATAAATATCTTGATGCCATGAAATTTTTGTTAACAAAATGAAAGTAGGACAACGCGGACTTGCGGATTGCTGGTCTTTTCTTAATGAGGAGGTATTGAATAACCAAGAAAAATTCTTACATTTTAACATTATCAATCTTTTTTTTTTTTTTTTGCCCATGACTTTGTTGTGCGCTTCCTTGTTCAGCTCAGTTTTATAACTTAAAATGTTCTCTACACTACTCACTTCGTACTGTGCAGTTACGGGTAGGTATCAGGATAACTACAAAATGACGCGTAATAATTTAGTTGAACAATTCACTTAGATCAACTGCAAGCTAGTTTATCAATGAAAAACATATATTGCAATGAATGAGTTTACAGCAATCGTACTGAAGAATATATGTATCATTATTTCACAGTGGAATCGGAAATTTGCTCGTTTTGTTCTTTCCCAATGTAGTAAAATAAATCGGGTTTGTTTGTTTGTTTGTTTGTTTGTTTGTTTGTTTGTTTGTTTGTTTGTTATTAAATTTGATATGATACTTCCAAATGCAGAACTGATTTTAATAAAAATTCGTTTATTTCTGATCTTGAAGAATGTCTGGTATGCTGTTTTTTGTATCGGTTAGATGCAAACATGGGTGGGTGGAAAAATCTTTTTAACAATATTTGACGGAAATTATTGCGTGGAATCCTATTGTATAATCTGTACTGACTGCAGTGTCTTGCAAAATGGGTGAGCTGAGAGATATATGTGAATGGATGAGTGGGTGAGCGAGTGAATGAGTGAAGGAGTGAGTGAGTCAGTCAGTCATTCAGTCAATCAGTCAGTCAGTCACTCAGTCAATAAATCAATCAGTCAGTCAGTCCGTCACTCAATCGGTCTGTCGGTCAGTCAGTCGGTCAGTCCGTCAGTCAGTCAGTCAATCAGTCAGTCAGTTAGTACGGGTGAAGGTCTGTGTTTTCGCTGAGCCAAAGTTTTGCTATGGTTTATATGATGAAATGACTCTTACACTCCGGCGGAAGTATTGAGAACTGATACAACACTGCGCAAGGGAGGATCACCTGATTTCATCAGTTGACAGAATTTCTTGAATTTCTCCAACTGGGTTTGTTTTGGCCAGCCTTATTACTTCCCCTTATCAGACACAACCATGGTAGAACAAAAAAGATTGATTATAAAAAAAAAAAAAAATGACCACAAAACAAAACAAAAAGCAGCCGCAGCAACAGCAAAAATATTACCATCTGATGAAAACATTCTCCTTATCCCATAAATGTTTAGCAATGTTTACTGTTTGATCATGTACGTTCGAACACACAATGCGAAAATGAGTTTTTGTTTTGTTTTTCTTAAGCCTTTCAGTCCCTAGAAAGTAGGATTGGCTTTAAGTGGTTGTCTATTTTTGCTTAGAATTCTTGCGGGTAGAAATTTGAAATTTAGAAATTGTGCCCGGATACCGGCACTCCGTTTACTCTTCATCGATTTTTAACTATCAAGGGCTCGTTAACGGGCGTAACGTACACACGGGACCTCCGAAATGTATTCACTCTTATCCGAGAAGGCTAGACGTCCGGCTTCACTACCCGGAGAGAGACAGGGGACCGTTATGTCATTAAGACATGCGGGTTTTTCGATCTTGGTGTCCTTTAATCCTTGATTGAGGACCCCATGAATCGATCCCAGCCATAACCTCACCGACGTGAGATGTTTTCACCATGAAGCAGATGCCAAACTCAAGGCCACTCCTGTGACACCCTGCAAGAATGCATTTTCCTCTTTTCTGTATCTATTGAACATCCCTGACGTCTGGCGGGGGTGGAGGGGGGGGGGAGTGTCGGAGCTGATCAAAAACAATCTCTAATGATAAAATAACTCCTGAGATTCCATTCTTTTCAATGATTTCATTGGATCTGCAACTTGAAATCAATTTGTTTGGGAATTAGGCTACATACGTAAAAAAAAAAAAAAAGTCTGGTTGCGAAAAGTCGATTGGGCAACGCCTGTCTCAACATCCCCCGAAGGGGGTCAGCCTTTATAAGTAGGTTTTCTACTCCCACCTGCAGGCGGTGTAAGCCCGCCATCTGTAGGATGTCTCCCGTGGGATGCCATCCTCGACATTCCGAGGGTTACATCTTTTCTCTCTCTCTTTGCTCCTGTCTTCTGTCCCGATTTCTTTCCTCTCTTCTTCTTGAGGCGTATCTTACCTTGTTTGACACAATATAGCCGTGATTGTGCTGGTGTGCCGTTAAACCCCAACACAAACCAACACACAGTTCCCCCCTCTCTCTCTCCCTCTTTCTCTTTCTCTCTTTCTCTCTCTCATTCACTCACTCACTCACTCACTCACTCTTCCTTCCAATTTATTTTCAAATCTCTTTATCTATTTTTAAACCCTTTCCATTTCAACATATTACTTTTCGGCACAAATCCACCAACACTGTGACCTCTCCCCAGAATATTTTCCCGGTCCAGAGCTCCCCCAGGTCAGAGGTCAGATAAGACTTGTTGCTCTCAGACCTGACCCAAGGGTCTGGCTCGTGTCTGTCACTCACTCTGGACTGGTTTGTGGTTGTCATCTGATGAACATTCTAGACCTTTGGTTTAAACACGTGTGCATGTGTCCTCAAAAGATGACCGCTGTAAACAGGGTGAGTGACCTCTGATGGAGCATGGGCCTAACACCATCTCAGCCCCATGAGTTTTAACCCTAAAAGTGTCCAATGCCTGACCTGGTCAAAGATTCAGCCACTATACTTGCATTTAAATCATTGTCTGGTAAAATACAGTAAGATAGGAAAGTCTTTGTCTTAACACACCAACATAAGACCTGAATTACCATTTCTTGGACATGCCTAAACATCATGATAGAAGTCATAATACTTCAGCCATTTCTACCGACATTTCTAGGGTTAAATAACATGGACGCCTGGGCTGCGGCCCGCCCTATAGAACCATCGTACTGCGTGTATTTTATTAACTTCCGCGCCAGCAATTTTGAGATCGCCTACTGTATGGTAAACTTCCAGGGTCGTGATGTCATAAGCTATGGATCTATTGAGATTGAAACCGTGAGACATAGGCCAAACTCATTTCATTGCCGCGGGCTGCAGTGCGTCTGGGTCTGACCTCGTGGCCAGCCGGTGTGTCAGCTGAGGTATTCTGTTATACCCACCTGCGGTATTTCGCGTCTTGCAACATAACTGTATACGACTGCAGTGGGAGAGTTAGACTCAGACACAGATGCACTGTGGCCCCGGCCTTAGCGGGCAGTAAGACTGAGAGCGATTATCTAGAGCCAGAAGCCAAACACACAATAGGACATGCACAGCAGGGACTGGCCTTGACCTACTTCTCACCAGCTCTGATACCATGAGAGAAACATCCTCGTAACGGCTGTTTTTTGGTGGTTCGTTTTGGCTTGTTTTGTTTTGTTTGGAGAACCACTACTATCATCCGTTATCTGTCAAGTGAGATTTGACCCCTAAGGTCAGACGATGACGATGATGAGAAGGGCTTTGACTTTTCGAACTGTTTATTATCGCTTATCTCCTCGCTTTTTTGTGTCATCGACGAATACAGGGCCTTGAAATCCTCTGTTGAGCCTGGCCCAAGGTGACAGAGCTGGCAGTGCAGAAACTGACAGAGAAGCGACAACTTGGACACTCCATTCATTAGCTTAAGTGAGCCCAGCGATGATCTCGTTGTAGTTACAAAAAGAACTTCTTAAGTCACGAGTCTTTGTTGTCCCCTATACGATGATAAAAGATTAGATATTTGGTTCTCTGAATCGTGCGTTTCAGTGTTTCTTTGAAGCAAAGAGTTATATTGTTATACCGGAGTGAGGACTCAAGACGTCACCTTAACAAAACACCATGTGTTTAGCGTGCCAATACAGGACGCCATGGCCATGGGGTTAGACTTAGTATTGCTGTACTCGTGCAAGGAATGTAGTCAATATTTTAATTATTTTTTTTTTCTTTTGTAGACAAATGGATTCATGATTTTTTTTTTCTCAATTACCAAAAACTACAACAAGAACAAAGTATAATAGACTTGCTATCGTAAGATAATGGTCGCGTGAGTTTCGTTTAATTTTGAAATAATTTACACGTTGTAACATAACAACAACAGCGTTAACTGTTAACGTGAACTAGGTTTCTTGCCTCCATTGGCATGGCTCCACATTCGGCACGCATGATGTTGTCAGTCTCTTCTCAAGTATAATAGTATCAGCTCCTTGGTATGAACATAATTTTGGCTTGAACTCACCTTCTCTCTCTCTCTCTCTCTCTCTCTCTCTCTCTCTCTCTCTTTCTCCCTCTCCATTTTATGAGTATGTGTGTGTGTACAGGCGCGTGTATGTGTGTGTCCTGCAGATAGGACACATCCACTTGTACTGTGGGACTGGTTCTGCGATAACAATCTGTAAAGCTGTGAGAAAAAAAACATATTCCCTTGGGCGCATCAATGGAAGAGCAAAAACAGCGTCATGTTTGCACCAGAATCACGTACTTCCAGTTTATTGTCCCTACAGATCTGGTTTTGTTCAGAACGTCTACAGGAAACACGCATACCAACCTATACTGGCAAAATTGAGATATATATTTACCAAATTCATTTTCCACCTTGCATTTTTTTTTCGTCACGCATTTTTATGGATGAGCTTTTTGTTCTTTGCCAGATGGCAATAAATATGCTGATTTTGAACGTTAAAAGTTTCGTTTTTCACACAATGCTGATAAGATTCGAAGTTTTGCATACCTGCCTTGCATCTTACATGCATTCGCTCATAATCTGAGTTTTATTGTGAGGCCAAAATCTGCTTTTCATCAGCATAAGCGCGGATCTCACCTGGATCATTGACACACATGCGGTTGTTATCTTCTCATTTTGTTTCGATATCCGTCCCGTCTGTTCCAACTTTTTGCCTGCCACCATCTCCCAATGGTTAAGCTGTTGTAGATGATCGTACACCTCAGCAGCAAAATGTCTGCTCCCAGCTGGATCCCACATCAGCATCAATCTGGCTCCTCGGTAGTGTGTCTGGTTGAGTCAGGACTCTAGCAACGTGTGGTGCTCTGCCCCAAGTACAAGATGAGTACAGGGTCGGGAAATACTCAGACACCAGCGAAGATTGTCGTGGAAAGTGGTGTAATGTGTGGGGTCTTAATGTGGTCGGTGGCTTTGCCATGATGATTACTGACGCTGTAGTTTCTGTTGTTGATGTTGTAGTTGTTGTTGTTGTTGTCGGTGTTGTTGTTATTGTTACTGCTATTGTTGTTGTTCTTGTAGTTGTTGTAATAGTAGTAGTAGTAGTAATTGTTGTTGTTGTTGTTGTTATAATAGTAGTAGTAGTAGTTGTTGTTGTTGTTGTAATAGTAGTAGTAGTAATTGTTGTTGTTGCTGTTGTTGTAATAGTAGTAGTAGTAATTGTTGTTGTTGTTGTAATAGTAGTAGTTGTTGTTGTTGTTGTTGTTGTTGTTGTTGTTGTTGTTGTTGTTGTTGTTGTTGTTGTTGTTGTTGTT
>JBCAUA010839986.1:0-11660 GCA_038406235.1 Peronia verruculata
TGCTGCGCCTGTACCGTTCCCTTGTCCGCTCTAAATTAGATTACGGTAGCATTGTGTACGGCTCCGCCAAACAATGCCCTTACTTGTCGTTACTGATAAATCTAGTCATTCTAAGTGTAATCCATCTGTGTCTTTGTTGCCTGTATCTGCTCATGTTTCAGTTCCAAATAGTGTAATTGAGTCTGTAGCAGTTAGCTGACAGGAATGTTTTCCATTCTTTCGTAGCCTTCTCGAGCTTCATTAAATGTTTTAGCACCATCCACATCTGGCACACTGATTTCAGCGCCTTGTTCGTGTTAAAGCAGATAAAAAAGACTTTCACGAAAGGCAGCAAAAGAAAAAAGAAAAGCACGGCTTGAAATTATTTGGTTGACTGATGGGGAGAAAACTCACTGCTTTTAAAGGATGCTGTCAGAAATATAGGCTATGTAATTTGAATGTTTTGTATTGTGGGGATGGACACAAAGAGGGTCTTTTCAGACATAAGTTAGTCTGAATGTTTTTTCCAACACATCAGGTTGGAGTGCATATCTAACCAGCGTAGAGTTGAAGAAACGTGAAAATATTATTGCATGTGCCACTTGTAAGAAATTAAGACAATGGCACCAGTAACCTCATTCAATGTGATTGCTGCTAGGAATGTTTTCACCATGACTGTGTAGACTAATCTGAAAATAAAAACAACCTAATCTGAAAATAAAAACAATCTTCACAAAGCCAGTTTGTTAAGTTATAAATAACAAATTAATCGCTAGTGTATCAACCATACTGTTTCACATGTTTGTGCACAGCAACATTATTAAAAAACAAGGCTTTCATTTTTCAGTAATCATTTTTATAATTTAAACGTGTTATGTGTTTGATCATTGTGATTCATATTTTGTGTATTCCATTTTGAACATATCAAGTTTTGTCTTCTTTAATGCTGGTTGAGGACTTTTCTCTAGAATGATCCATACACTAATGCAGTGTTGTATCATTGATAATGCACATACTAAAAGCGTATTTAGTTTTTAATGAACTATTTTTAAAATTGCGTTTTAACTTTGCTTTTTTCTATATTTATCCTACAGAATGTCTATTTTTATGTGCTTGTAAAATAAAGAAACATTAAATGTTTACTTAATTTCAATGAGACTTTTTAAAAATTTATTTTATTTTGTTTATTTATTTATTTTTGTTCATTACCATGTTTACATGTAGGGGGGAAACCCGGAGAGAAAGGCAGAAGGGGCCTCCATATGTCTAGCAAAGCAAAAACTCCTGACACTAGTTTCGCGCCAGCCATTAAACAAACTAAATAAATAAATAACCACATTGGTTTTGCTGTTCCAAAGTGACGCACACCTAAGGGCAGAGGCGAGACACGATAAAGTTGGGAAAATTCCATCGACCAAAAACGTTCGCCTCATTTCTTGGCTTTGCCCATTACGATTTTATAATAAAAACTCTTCTCTATGAATGACACTCACAGTCAACTGAACCTTGATACCCTCCAAATAATAACTATGAAGGAAAGACATTGACGTGCTTAGGGCCGAAAAAATGACTTACGGCTCTTACCGGAAATGAGGCAAAATCATGTAAACAAACAGAGCATTGTGATTGTGTCGATGTACTTGATTGCCGGGAAGTTATTAGTATGTTATAAAGTTATTGTATTCCATCGTTACCATGGACTTCAAGACCAAATCTTGTTCAGAGGTACAAGATAATTTACGAGGGAGGGATAAACTTTAAAGAAGCAGGACCTTGTTTACTTGTTTCTGTGAAGTGATGAGAGTCTAGGCACCGAGTTGGACCCAGACAGTACATTGGAGTGCAAGACTTGAAACCCTAAAGGCGAAATTGACGGTACCGGTTAGTGGATAGGCATTATCTAGCCCTTTCCTATCCAGCTTGATTGTCGTCCACTTAGGCCAAATTCTAGTGTCTTACCTTGCCTAGTCGAGAGGCTGCGAATGCTGCATGTATGCCTCACTTCCTGGTTGTAAACTTACTTTCTGCAGAAAAAAAACAAAAAAACGTTGAAATGTTCCGACATATACCTTGTACCACCACTATGGGCCACAGCACCGATGGACTGGGCGGAGGAGCCTCTGTCTTGATTCGTGACAGACTCCTCCGTCGACCCATGCCCCACAGCACCCCATTATAGGCTGAGGCAGTCACCCTGCCTGCTCAATAGCCCGTCACCCTCTGTTTATCTATCTGCTTCCTTTAGAAATTGTCACTGTCGCTTTGACTCCCCTTTTGCGGCAGCTTTCTGTACCATTTGTTCTGCTCCGGGGATTTCAGCGCTACTACAATCCCGTCTGGGCAGCTTCTACAGCACTGCCAAAGGTAAAGAAATAGAGAGGCTGATGTCCGACTCTGATCTATACATTTTCAACGATCCAGTCCCTACATACATGCAGTCTGCAGTAATTCTTCAGGAGATGGTGATTATATCCCCCATCCAAGAGTGTACAAATTTGTCAAATAGACTCAGATGAGGCGGCTATTGTGGACTTCTTTACCAATAGCTGCTATTCATATAAACACAGGGGACCCGACATGTAGGAATCTCAAACGGACCAAGACGAATAAATGACCTTTTGTCGAGAACCAAATAAATTTACTAGTTCTTCAATAGGGTGGGGATATTCTGCAGTCAAAGTCCACCATCACATAAGATAACCAATCAGAAGAGAAGGAACATAAACAAAAGAAAAATTAGAATGAGGGAAGCTTTGTGAAACATCAGCATATCAACAAGGACAGGACAATTAAGCGAAGAAATTTTAAAAGTCCGGCTCTATAATATATGCAAGTCAAACGATAAACAGAAGACCACAGGGAAACATTTTCCATGATTTTCTGGAACTTAGGCTGCCTCAGCAAGCAATGAGGTTATCCATGTAGAATTGGCGAAAATATTAAGAGAAAACCCCATTTTCATATGCTTTCAATGTTATAGTTTGGATTTTGAAATCTCCAATTCGAAGAGACACAGCATGTTTCCGGTCGTAATAGGCCACAGCCAGAATGACGGTGACTACATCTGCTCTGCTATTGAAAGAAGCAGCAGGAATTGGACCCATTTATACCTACAGTCAGTGAGCTGAGCTGACAATGACTACACAACTTTATCTTGCTCAAGAGCTACACAAATGCCACTTCTTCAGTTTCAATCAAATTGGTTGCCTTTGAAGTGAACACAAAGAAAAATGGCCAAATGGCCGAAGGTGAAAAGATTTCAGATCAAAGCAAACAACCCCAACCTTATAAAAGTTTTTCTTATTCTTATGCTTACAGCGACAATTGCCGCGAACTCAATCTAGTTCAAAACTTCAGACAGAAGCAACACATCCTGAATTTTGTTATCGATTCAGCTGCAAAATGTACGCCACAAGCATGGATAAATTTCTGCCATCTAGATTCAACTAGATCGAGATCTAGACAGAAGCGTTAGCATCATCAGAGAGAAAGCAGGGAGCTTCCTGATTAAATGAATAAAGAATTGCTGAGTGA
Source organism: Peronia verruculata (assembly GCA_038406235.1). Lineage (NCBI taxonomy): Eukaryota > Metazoa > Mollusca > Gastropoda > Systellommatophora > Onchidiidae > Peronia > Peronia verruculata. The sequence continues at coordinate 3,514 of JBCAUA010839986.1, forward strand.
AAGAACTGTAGTCGTTTCCTGAACATTATGTGTGTGCAACGTTCAACCGCTTCTTCCGCATTGCTTTTGAAAGGGAAACATCTTTACAACATGCCTACATTGCTATGACTCATTTTAAAAGAACAGTCAAACATTCTGTTTTTAAAAGAGATAAAAGTAGAATGCAAGTATTAAACGAAGGGCTATGCGTAACTGCAATTTCAAAAACTCGCCCCTCCCCCCAAAAAGGAACAAAACGATTTGTGCGAAGAGATGGTTTGCTATATATATATTTATTGAAGAACTTCATTATTACCCAGATGACTTCAAAAGGTTACTTGAGAATGGACGAGTCGGCCTAGATTTCGACTTTGAATATTGTAGGCCTTCTAATGGACTCGTTCGGAATCTCGTAAACATCACGTGATCAGGGAATTCGCTCATTTCCTTTTTATGATCGTCCGTTGATAAAAACAAGACAGAATGGGTCGTTATTGTGCTGCTTATGGATGTAACAACACCGACAGAACTGGCAGAAAGAAAACGAATATCACGGCATGTTTTTCCGTTAAGAAGACCCCAAATACTGTGGGGGGGGGGGGGGGGGGGGGGTGTCCAATCCCCTTCGAGTGGGATTCCCCCCCCCCCCCCCCCCCCCCCCCCCCCCCCCCCCCCCCCCCCCCCCCCCCCCCCCGTCCAATCTACTTCGAGTGGGATTCACACCGACTGTCACCTCTTTCTTATGCTCTGAGCATTTCGTCGAAGATGATTTCAAGTACCAACCATTCACGCGTAAGATTATTGGAAATAGTAGGATTTACTTTCATTTGAAGATCATAGACTAGATACACAGTAACCAAAAGGCCAGATTTCAAAACAGTGAAGCCAAATTCTTGTCAAACGCATTTGTGTAGATCTAGATCTAGATCTCTAGATATCTTAAGCGGTGTTTACACGGTTCTAATTTTACGTTCTAATCTTCTTAGAATCAGCTCAAAATTTAGAACGGATGTTTACACGGCTCTAATTTACAAAACAATTTAGAACCGGAAGCTTTCCGTTTCCACGATTCTAATTTTGTTTTCTATTTAGAACTGACTTTAGAATGCGCGTTTACACGGTTCTAATTCGACTCAAAGTCAGAACAGAACTTAGAATTGGGCCTTCCCGTTCTAATATTTTCGACAAACAAGCACATTAGAACACGCTCTATTGCCGCGCCTATTTTGTATTCTAAGACATGGCTGCCTTCAAAACCACCAGTGCGTTCATTACATCGCTTGAAAGTCATCCAGTGCTCTACAATTCTGGACTCAAGGCATACCAGAACAAGATTTCAAGAAGGAGTGCTCTGGAGCAAATGTGCACAGAGATGGGTATGCCGCTTGAAGGTTTGTACCTGTCAAATATATCTAGATCGAGAGATAGATCTAGAGATCCCAGTCTATGTCATGATGACATGCTTTATTTTTTTATTTTTTCTCTGTGGGTGTCTAGATTTTATTCAGGACTGAATTTTTCATTATTATCGATTTGAAATCATATCTTCTTCTATTTCTAGATCTAGTATGTCTGTTGGATACCACTTTTCACTACTGAGTGGTTTTTACCCCATTCTGCATAATCTGTCAATCTGCAACATGCAATGACTTGACTAGACATTATATATATATATATATAATCTCCTGCTTCAAGTCAGATTTGTCTCTCTTTCCGCTGAATCAATCAAACCCCAAGAGTCTCTGCTATTTGTTTTTTTACCTACAACCTCACTGTCTTGTTTGCATTTATTTCAGATGAGCCAAGAAACCACTGATTTAGAAACCACACCAACAGCTGAGATCTCTGTGCCAGCAGTTGAAGAAGCGTCTACTTCCACACCAAGATATGCATGTAGTAGCGCAGTATTCTCCCCACCACTTGTCCAAAATGACACACCAATAGAGTCTAGGAACTCCAATGATAGATCACCACTGCTGCCTTCTTTTAATTCTGCCTTCTTTTTTTTTTTTTTTCAAATAATAGTTCTAGTAAAGCGCAGAAACAGAAAGATCCAGCCGAGGACCAATGGAGAGAGACGAAAGACCTCTTAAGATCGATTATTTCCTCAAGACAAAATAGGCACAGTAGCCAGCATTACCATTTTTGCATGGAGGTGTATCAGCAACTTGACAAACTAACCGACAACCAAGCAATGTATGCAAAAAAAAAAGAAATTTCTGTCATTTTTTTTTTTTTCGCAGCAAACTCCAGTGAACAAGAATAATGAAATCATTGGTGTATTGTTAATTCTTTTAAAGACGAAACGTATGCGGGTTTTAGAAAATATAACCGATTTTTAATCAATAACTGAATAAATGTCTCCCTGCCGTTATTTAGTATGTCAGATAGTTTGTCCACCTATTGACACACATCCATACAGAACTTTCTGAGATGCTTTTCTATTTAATCCATAAAAACATTGTCAAAACAAACATTTCTTTTACCCGCTGTACTTTTCATAAGATATAAAAATTAATGTATGTTGTTTTCCACTGCCTTTTATCTTAGGCATGTTGTACTATTTGTGAACTGTACATTGGTAATTTAAAGCCACTTTGATGTTTCCTTGTTATTATTTAGTTAATATTTGAAGACCACGGGGGAAAAAAGTGACAGTCGTCACAAGATACGGTTTTCGTGGTTATCTGCTTTACCTTAAGTTTCGAACCTTCTCTCTGCCTCTATCAAATGCGATTGGAATACTACAAACAAAAAATACAAGGATATATTTATTAAACAAGAATCATACACTTTCAAATCTTAAATTCATGTAATATGCATACATATATAAACGTACATGTACCTGTAAATATCTGTCTTCAGAATTGGTACATTGCTTCACAAGTCTCGTGCACTATCCTTGATATTGTACATGGAGGTATTCTGTATAAAAACTGCAGGTCACGAAAAGTGCATCTTAAAGGAGAAAAGATTGAAAATTCACTTTCATTATACATGTACCGGCAATTTTATGTTTTATGAATCAGAAATCTGTGTGTCAGGTTACTGCTGGCTTGCATGTTGGCACCATGTCATAGCAAATATCTTATTATAATAATGAGTGGCATATGGGCTGAAAATTAAACAGACCACAACATACTTGTAATTAAGCATTTTATCAAAATTGTCACTGCATTTAGGGCTGCATGTAATCTGAACAAAACAGAAACCTTATTTGAAGTGACACTCGTCATACGCAGGCAAGTCATGTGTCTTTACTTTTAACATTAGTACAGCATTTGTGACTCCTTGTTCGATTCTTTGTTTCCAGTGTTGCTTTTTAAAAATTATTTCATCATTTTCGGCTCCTTGTTCGGTTCTTTGTTTCCAGTTTTGTCAATTCTCATAAGTATAATAAATTCAATTTCTTCGATGAGAACTGCAGCCAGTTTTTCTTTTTATGTGTATGTTGAATCTTTGAATGCAGCCAGTTTTTCTTTTACTTTGTATGTTGAGTTTCACAATGAGAGATAGAGAACTAAAAGAACATCCATTATTGTCTGTATGAATACCACTCAACATGTAAAAACTTTAATTTGATTAACCCTGCTTCATTTTTCACAATTACCACCAATAGGATTCAAATAAATGAGAGACAAAAAATAGAAGTGAGTACAGAAGTCACGATGAAAGACATAAGCTTGACATCTTCAACCACATTATTGGAAAAATACAATCATAAATAGCCTACATGTATGTAATAGACAGGCAGACAGACAGACAGACACACACACACAGACACACACACACATACATTCAATTACATGTCTACAAATCTGAATCTGATGGTTATAAAATAATTTCTTTTATCCAAAATTTCAGTCTAATCCTGGCGTCAGTTTAATATACTACTATACCCGATGCCATGTAGCGCATTGTAACAGCAAGCCTTTCCCCTGGTGTTATGGCTTCTCTCATGTTGGTGTCATTAATTCCAATATTTCGTGAAAATGGCCAATATCCATTCTTTAAAAAAAAAGAGGTATAGGTGGGCAAATCCTCTTGTGCTAGTTCCTGGAGAAGACAAGAGACGATGAATTAAATATTTACTTCAGTTCAATTACATTTAAATAATGCCCATAACAACTGATCATGAAATCAAGAAAGAAAATGTCTGTTTTTATTTTTGTGGCAAAGTAAATCCAACAACTTTGACTCCATAGCTCTAGCAGGCATCCAGGCTTCTTCTATTTTGTGGTCGTACAATTACATGTATTCGTGGTCGTACAATATTACATGTAGTTGGCACGAAGGATTGGCGAGAAATTATCTAGATCTATCAGAAGTGTTATTCTCATTAAGTATACACTCATCCAGTACACCCTTTGCTCAACTGTCCAATTTTTCTTTTCCTTTTTTTTTTTTTTTTGCTCTAGATCTATAATAGAACTGGAGGGACAGTGCATCATGGCGGGTGTTCGCGTCTTCTCTGTCCACATCATGTCAGGGTACCAATCAGCACCAAACTTGGCTTATTTTCCTGAACATAGAGCTATTGAAATTATTGAAATTGATTTACCTGCAGGAGATTCGCATAAACTTCATATTCTGAACGTCTAAAAATCCAGGGTCCGATCCATGACCTTCTCTTGTTTGTATTTCTTTTCCTCTTTGACTCCTGTTCCAGTTGTCCTACACTAGAAGTTCGGCCAAGACGTCTTCATCACTTGAGGACCCGGTGTTTGCCGTCGCCATCTTACTGCGCTTGTGATTTTGAATTGTTCCCGTTGAAACGCGATGGAGATTTTTAGAAACGAAATCAGAAAGTGGTCCTGCTTTCTAATTTTCAGCAGGGGATTCTAATTTAGAATTCAAGTTAGAAACAAATATTCGCCCCTTTGAAACGGAAACGATGCGCTGCGATAAAAATTAGAATTGCCCCGACTTTTTAATTAGAATCGGGAATGTAGAATCATTTTTAGAACCGTGTAAACTCGCCTTTAGCTCCTCATGTATATCTAGATGTAGTTCCTATTTTAAGGCCAAGGTCGGCAGTGAAAGCCAAATTCCACAGTTTTTGTTGTTGTTGTTGTTTTCCCCTACTTCTCAACCCCGATTTCGCATAAACCATCAGTCACAAAACCATCAAGTTGTGCAGAAAAATTATTTCATAAAATATAATTTTATAAATATTTTGTAAAATGTATTCATTGCTAATGTTTAACAATTTCACCATATTAATAGATCTAGATCTGTATGCTGTTTAAGGTGATTATTCCCTTCTGAATCCACCTAGATAGAACACAGCTAGGAGCCTCATCCAGTTCTTCCAGTTGTTTCTCCCTGCTGGCTCTTGCGTTCTCCCAGATGGCCTGCTTCATAGTCTGTTTTTCTAACATTAACAACATCAAGACACCTGGCAGCATAACATTCAGCATGTCAGAATTTACAAGTGAAAACGACCTTCAACTGCGTTACTTGTACACATTAAAATTTAGTCAGTACAGACAGTCCATCTTCGCTCGCCGGCCAATGCACCGAATGAATGCAAAGCCAGAGCTCGGCAAAGTATGAATGTTTGCCATGTCACTTTGTTAACAGTTAAAATTAAAAGATAGATTAAAAGATACTAGGCGAAGTTCGACAACACACTCCTTGGCTTTTGCATAACGTACTCTGCAGCTTTCATCCATTAATGGCTGATCGTTATTCTACTCAAATCTGAGACTTCGAGCGCAGAACAGAACTCGGCAATACAAATAAAAGATATACTGTGCACTGTAGTTTTTTTTTCTTCTCCAAAACTTAAAACATACATCTTAACTTCGAGGGCCAAGCAGAACTCAGTAATACAAAGTAAGGACCTTAGCTATCTTTAATGTGCATTATGATTTTTCCCTACTTGAAAACGTGCACGCTTGCTCTAACTTCGAATGCAAGCAAAACTCAGCAGTGCAAAGTATGGGACTTTTCTCATTCATTTGATGTTCCACTGGCAGAAACTCTCAAGCTTTGTTCAAAAAGGATTAAGGTCCTATCGTTGTTCTACTCACAGTAGTGTTCACCTTTGGCACAACTTTTCTCATACTTTCAAAGCCGAGCCACAGCTTAGCAATACAAAGTACGGATTTTGGGTATATTGTGCACTGCAGTCCTGCCCCGCTGACAGTAGGCAGAACTGAAAATTCAGAATGCCAAGCGAATTTCAGTAATACATCTGTTGCAGTATGTACATTGCAGTTTTGGCATAATGGATAATTGTTCTGGGAGAGAGCGTGTGATATAGCTGTCAACTTTTTTTTTTTTTTTCTCTCTTTTTTTTTTCCAAGCTTTTTTTTTTTCCTATTCTTCAAGTGTGCCAGAAAATGTGGAAAAAAGCACACTAAACTATTTACAGATACAGACCCAACGTCCAACTCATCAATACCAAAACACATGAAGCGTAATGAAAAAATCAAACTCTCAAACGTAAGAATGTGCTCACTTAGTAAAGTATGCATTTCCACTCTTCGGTTATCTTTATTAGATCTCGACCTCGAATGCCGAGCCAGAACCTAGCAATACAAAGTCTGGAACTTTGCTAGGTTCTTTTCATGATGTGCCATTGCTATTCCGAACACAAACCCCTCAACCTTCACGTGTCCAGCAGGACTTAGCAATACAAAACCTGATTTGATGTACACTGTGCAAGTTCTCAGGCTTCAAGCATAACATTTAAATCTGATACTGATATGGGAAATAAAAAAAAAAAAAAAAACTGAACAATACAATGTATTGTCAGCAGCATGAAATTTAGCAAAGCACAATTTTTCTGTATTGTCAACGGCTCGAAAGTTAGCAGGCACAACTCTGTGTTGTCAAAACAATGACACAACGTTAGCAGGCACAACTTTTCTCAAACTTCGAATGCCGGGCAGAGCTTAACAATACGAAGTAAGGATCTTTGATATATTGTGCACTCCACTTTTTTCCTGCAAACTTCAAATGCACAACTTTTCTCAGACCTTGAATGCCGAGCAGAGCTCAGCAATACAAAGTATGGATCTTTTGATATATTGTGCGCTCTATCTTTTACGGAACTTCGAATACCGGTACTCAACTTTTCTCGAAGTTCGAATGCTGTGTAGAGTTTGCAGTATAAAGTAATGATGCTTGCGGCAGTGGGCACTGTAAATTTTCCAAGTCGTCAAAAGCAACACCTTTGTGCCTGGCAGCACAAAGTAAAAACGTTTGTTGTATTTATTCAACACACCTTTTCCGAAGCTCCGAATGTCCGGAGATGCTTGGCAATACGAAGTCGAGGGATTTTTTGCATTTTGTGCAGGATATCTTTACCTCTTCCCACCAATAATCTTACTATAATTAGTATATTGGAGCTAAGCTCAAATTTATAACGCCTATACAAATTTTTGTGGGGCGTCAATAAAATCCACAAAAATATAGATATGTTACTCTAGATCACGAAATTTTGTGGTCATATTTAAAAAATCCGAAGTTGTTTTTACGGATTTACAAAACGACATTTTATAACCCTATTTAAACATTATTAAGCATGCGATATTATTGCAGGTAGACATTTTAATCAGCTACAAATCTGGTGGTCACTTTTTTGTACACATGAGGCTCCATCAGGGTTGATTTCTAGATCTCTTAGAGTGATATGCGTCTGAATCTGACAGAGTAATTTTATCGATCTAAATTTCTTGATCAAGGCTCCATCTGAATCTGGTAGACTGCCTAATCGATCTATGATTCTAATTTAGGTAGTATTTTTAAATTCCGGATTTTCTTTCAAGCATTTTACAGAACGACATTTTAAAACCCTGTTTGAACATCATGAAGCGTGCGAAACAAAATATCGTTTTTTGTTTTTTTTTTTTAATTCGGAGGCAGTTGGACTGTTGAAACCTCTAGATCTAAGTAGACTGTGCCCATCGATCTAAGACTCTAACATTTTGATCTAGATATCTAGGCTAGCTAGATCTAGATCTATTAACTTCAAAATCTCTTTCGCTGACACCTGAATTTGTATATCCATTTTCGGACAATTCAAGTTGGCAGAGGTAGGCAGTTTCTTTCGCTGACGTCTGAATTTGTATATTTTAGGACTCTTTGAGCTGCCAGAGGTAGGCAGTTATCAAAGGCAGTTTTGAGGTGGGGGGGGGGGGGGGGGGGAGGGGGGGGGG
>JBCAUA010839997.1:0-13715 GCA_038406235.1 Peronia verruculata
TCTTCCCATCTCCTTTTCTGTCGCCCTCTTCTTCTGCCTCCTTGTACGGTGCCTTGCAGGAATGTTTTAGCAAGACCCGATGATCGGGAGACGTGTCCGTACAACATAAGTTTGCGTTTTTTCACTGTGGTCACTATGGACATAATAAGTATCAAAAAAATTTTTAATAGTTTATATTCAACTAAACAAAAACCTGGAAATCCTTGGCAGGCTGTACCACCCTGCTAAAATAGAACACTCTCTCCTGTTTGTGACCGCTCCACTACAAGATCCAGGAACAACTGTCACCGATGTCGTGCATTGTTTATGTATTTTTCTGTCACTGGTAGTGAACAGCTTGCAGTGTTTGTCCCCCTCTACCAAAAGTAGACAGGGTTTTCCAGCCATTAGCTTGGTTGGAATAAATCTATTGAAAAGCTGTGATCAATGTATGGTGCACATAAAACTAATGTTTTTATTAATTAGTAACCCTTTCTTTGAATTGATTATATTAAGTATTGTAAAATGAATCAATATGCAAGTCTCTCAGATTTATTAATCAGTAGCTCACAGTGAAGAAAATGCTCCTTTTGTTCCATGAGAAAATGCATACAAATTATTTTTGCATTTGCAAATTGGATTAATGAGGATATAGAAGTTTACACAACACCTAGCTATGACAAATTACATTACAGGAATTACTATGCACTATGGAGATATAAAAATGTGCAAAGTTTATGTTGACATGAATGCATATCATATGTTTTTATTTGTTGTTTTTTTTCACCAATATCAGGATCTTCAATTTTCCACGCATAGCGAGATTATATGCAAGTTATTCAGTACACTTGTCTCAATCTGTGTCAGAAATGTATATCATAATGTAATTGTTCTGATATTGCATTACCATGTCAGATATGTAATGTGTGTCTTTGTGTGTAGTTTGTTAGCCCTAGCCAGCTGTGCCGCAGAGTTTGGCTACAATCGACCCCACCTTGTGGAGGAGGACATTCTCTGTGTGAAAGCTGGCAGGTAGGAAATACGACCTTAGTGTTACAGCTCCTTTTTTTTCTGCTTATCTAGAATAGGACTGAAACACTGTAAAGAAATGATAAAGTATCAAAGGGTAAAATTCCAACTTTGTTTCTAAATGCTATCATTCAGTTCTATCGAAAACATCACCTCCCTCTGTTGTGACTAATTTCCTCCTTGCTCACTCACAAAATCTGTCTATGACCATCTACATGAACCAATGGTATGTCCAGACTTGAAGGATTTCTTACCTCTGTTTTACCAGTCATGTTTTTCATCTCTCCCACCCAAATGTTGAACTGCTCTCTGTACGATGTTTCATGAAAACAAGACCACATACCATCTTAACCTTTTTATTTAAGCTAACTATCTTTGAAAATTAGCATGGTTTGGGAAAAATATTTACGCAAGTTTTTTTTTTTTTTTACTCTAAAATACCATTTACTGTGTTTGGCACAATGTAGTCCTAATTATACCGAGACACCATTAATGCAAAACCCACCTCCCAGTACCAAGCCCCCCCCCCCCCCACTGATTAGAGCTAATCACCAGTTTGAAAAAGTCTCCCATAGCTTGAGAGAAATGATATCCCATTCTCCCATATGTTGTCTATTTCCAGACATCCCCTGCAAGAGCTGTGCTGTAGTCCATATGTGCCCAACAGTACCACTATGGGAGGTCGGCATAGCAAAATGGCACTGCTGACTGGGCCCAATGCCTGTGGCAAAAGTGTCTATCTAAAACAGGTATTCACTCTTCTTCTTAGCCCTTATTCCATCTGGACTTAGCGAGAATACTTCCAGATGAATTCTGCATCAGTTTTTTTTTCACCATCACAGTTGTGAGTTATGGTTTGGCCCTCCGCAGATGTTTTCTTTGTCCATTCGCTGATGTTTCAATAATTCTTTTTTTTGTTGTTGTTGTTTCTTTTTGCCTACCCTTTTTTTTTTTTTTTCGCTTCCCATCTATAGTCCATTGTAGTTACAGTTTTAGCAAAGCTACTGAGATTGCTGTGTAACAATTTAGATTTCATCAGGCATATATTATGAAAAACTTTTTCCACTCTTTGTTTCTGTAGTATTCAGGAACCACAGGTAAACTTTTCTCTTCACATGTACCATTCTCAACAATAATAACTAAATATATGAGTCAAATGTACCTCTAAATGATACTTCCCATATCTTTGAAGGGGAACTGAGCCCCAGGTCAATCCATTCCAAACATTTCTATGAACAAACACATCAAGTCTTTTAATGAAGCAGACAGGTAGTGAGCATGCCAGGACCTCAGAAAAATCAGACAGTTGGTATTTAACCACTAGTAATGGGAGATCATTTTGCAGATTATCTGCCATTTCCAAAAGAGGGACTTGTGTAAGGGGAGATTATTTTGACCAGACTTTTACTTTCCTTTACCAGACAAAGGATATGTTGAACAAACAGTATAAAGAGGGAAAAAAATCCTTTGACTGCTGCCATTCGAAATACTGATCACCACAAAAAATTGATAACATTATAACAATAAGAAGAAAATATTCTCTTTACATCATAATTTTTCTGCAATTTTCATGGTATATGTTTCAAGCAAAGGCGATTTTTCCCTCTTTACACTGCATGTTCAATCCCTCTGTGGTCTGGTAAAGGAAAGGAATAGGACTGAGAACACGGTCTCCTATTGACATGTATGGGCAGGGGAAGCAACACATAATAAGTTATTATCACACAAATAATTTCATGCTGTGTGTTTTCAATGGCTTTGATTTCTTAATGTCTCTTGTGTAATTTTCAAAAACAAAAACACCCCATGTGGCCTTTCCAGATAGGTGTCAGTTGGTTACAATTAGTAGGCCTACACCCTTGGAAATAAGAATGAAGGTGAGGCCTTATGGTAATATATGTCACATGACATGATGAAGAGAAGCTGAGGTCTGATTTTAGCTTTAAGTGAGGTGTTTGTTTTTTATTTTTTTGCTTTATGTACAGCATTCAGTAGTCAAGGAAGTGAGTGTGCTTCATGCCTGTCAGCTGTTACCTAATCCTGCAGTTTGGAAGTTGGACCATTTGGACGCACAGATAATCTGGCAACCAGTTCCCTCCATTCCGCTCTCCTCTGTGACTCCTCAAGCTGTCACCCAGCTTCAAAATTCAGGAATATTGTCTTTCCATCTCCTTCTCTCTCTGTCTGTCTGTTCTTCTCCCTAAAAATCTCTTCAGACATATGAATATTGATATTTCAATATTTAGACACATCTTAATATTTTCCAATGCATAGGTGGCTCTGATTGTGTTCATGGCCCACATCGGTAGTTTTGTGCCAGCAGAGGAGGCCAGCATTGGAGCTGTGGATCAGATCTTCTCCCGTATCAAATCATTGGAGAGTGTGTCTGGTGGCCTCTCCACCTTCATGCAGGACAGCATCCAGATGTCCACTGCCCTGCGCTCAGCCACGGCCAACTCACTGGTCATTGTGGATGAATTTGGCAAGGGAACAGAAACTGTAAGTTATGCAAGTTACATAACTTGCTTATTTATTGCTTATTTGCTCTACGGGCTTTCAGCCTCCTAGGAATCTATCTTGGCCCTTACCTTGTAAAATCATGCTGGGCCACAGCAAAGGGGGAAAAGCGGAGGACAGGCACAAGCCCCGCCCAACCACAGCCGTGTAGTCAGCTCCCGTGGTGTACTGCCTTCTCTTTTGCTTGATTTCTTGTCGAAAGTTTATTATTCTTGGCACAACCCACATATCACATGCCTAAAAATATGGAACGCCTCACGAGTTTGCTTGTCATCCATGTTACATAACATCAAAGAGCTTGTACTGTTATACTGGAGACTGGATTGATGACTTCATGTGTGGAGAATGTGGAGCCATGCCCATCAATGCAAGAAACCTAGTTGATGTTTACAGTTAACACCATTGTTATTATGTTACCAAGTTTTCATTATTTCAAGACTAAATGAAACTCACACTGTCATTATCTCATAATAACATGTCTGTTGTATTCTGTTGTTGCTGCAGCTGTTGATAATAAAACAGAATCATGAATCCATTTGTTTAAAAGAAAAGATTTACCAGATATTGACTACACTCCTTGCACAGAAAAGTATGCTGAGCATAGCAACATGAGGTCTAGCCCTGATGGGCATGGTGTCCAGTGTTGGCACACAAGACATGAGGTGTACTGTTATAGTCATATCATTAGTCCGCACTCCAGCATTTTAGTACTAGCTCCTTGCATAACATTATTATTTTATTAACAGTCAACTTTTACTCCAAAATGTAAAATATAACGATCATTGTAAATTAAGATTTATCATAAACTTTCAATCTAGCTGGGCTCACCATTTGGAAGTAGCAGTTGTAATGAAAGGACAGAAATGACTTGAACTTAAAAAAGTAATGGTGTTATCAACTTTTTGTCTCTGAGGTGTGAAAAATTCAGGGATTTTTTGTAAATGATGCGAGCATATAACATTGAAATAAGTTTTTTTTTTTTTTGTATACTTTACGCCTCTTTTGTTGCAGTGCCCTGTACAATACATCAAACATAGTTTGCCTGTATTAATGTAATATGATTCAATATGTTCATGCAAATTTTTTGGTTTCCAGAAGGTCCAGACTGCCCATAGCCCTACTGTACTCATGTTATTTCTTCATTGTTGAGATCATTCTTATCAACTTGTAAAGTTTGGCAGCTTAAGAAACTTCCTGAAGTTCACCAAATAGCATTGACTCCCACCTGTCATAGGAAATGTAAAGTCTTTGTGTATTACCAAGGTCTGTTTTGGTAATATGTGGGGAAAATCTATTTCTGGTGTGACTGTGCATGCTCATTAATAACTCATCATGGTGCAGAGGTTTTCAGTGATCCCTTCTGCTTATGTCATGTCAACCATGTGGGTGTGAATATACTTTCAGACTGATGGCCTGTCACTGCTGACAGCAGTTCTCAAGTTCTGGATTGTCAAAGGCTCGGCCTGTCCTCTGGTGTTGGTGTCCACTCACTTTCACAGCATCATACAGCAGAACTTGCTGCCTCCAACCACACAGCTACAGTTGCTGGTACTGCTCTACACATCAGTCATTATATTTTAAGCCACTGTGATTCTTCATGTGTTAAGTACAGTTTCTGATATTGATCTTCCCATTACTCTTGTTGATCTATTAAATTTGTTCATGTTTAGTTACATGTCCTGATATCAGCTGTCTTATTATCTTTCATTTCAAGTCATTTAAATCCTGTAAATTGACTCTTTGAAGCCTCATTGTCACAAATACTACTCCCATTATTTAGAGAAAAGTGCCATTTGCAAGGATTTAAGACACTTCTAAACAAACAAAAAAATTGGATCGTGCAGACTGAGACTGCCTTGGTTAATTTTCTCAAGACTTTGGTACTCGGGACAAATTAGCACTCATGGGTTGATCTGAATTTTTCTTAAAACAGTGGTCGTGCTACTTCAGATTACAAACTGTCAAGGACTCAGTGTTCATGCAGCTGAAAGCAGAGAAAGCTAGAGTTTTCAGTGATATCACAAATTTCAAAAGAATTCAGGAGACACCAAATACAATAACATCTTTTAACAGAAATATTTTGTCCTCTTTGTTTGTTGTCTTTTTTTTTTTTTTCTTTTAGGCTCGGTTTACAGAATGCAATATAGGTTAAATTTTTGGTCAGAAAGAAAAGGGCAAACAATTTTTACCTTTGTATCTGTGATTGTTTTATAGATGCTATGGTTTTCATGGAACAAAGATCTACTTTATAGTTAAAATGAGTCTTGTCTTATACAGTGTTGTATTTGCTCTTTGATGTTCCTGCCAGACACTGGACACAGTGATGAATGGTGGGGAGTTGGTGTTTCTGTACCAGATCCGCCAGGGCCACACCAGCTCCAGCTGTGCCTGTAATATCGCGGCCCAGGTCGGCATGCCAGCAGCCATCATCAAGAGGAGCACAGAGGTCAGTACGTCTTGGAATTTTTCATTGCATCACTCAGCAGTTAATTAGACTGATTGTTTGCCTTCGTGTCCTATTCATTTCTTATATATATGCATCGCCTTCAAGATTTGACTTGTACAGCCTTCACAGAAAGTTTCAGGACATTAAACAATATAAATATTTGACCTTAATGGATAATTCTATGCTGAAAACAAATTGAAATATCACCATTATGAGAAATATCAACTGAAATAGCAGAAATATCAGGTGTGGAAGAAAATCTATTCCAATGTATGCTTAAGCTAAAAAGTCCCACCCATTGTCCCTGAGCTAACCAGCACCCAACCTACAGGCAATCGGAAATTTTGACTTTTTTTTCAGTGTTACTAAATAATAGATGAACAAGTTGTTTATATGGGTTCTTCTCACTAGGTCATTGCTGGTCATCAACTTGTAGTGTCTATTAAAAGATTCCACATATAGATATGAAATGTTGATCAGTGGTTGGAAAATTAGACCATAAAGGAAGAAGGGCTGGTAGGTGGCAAGCTGGCTGTGAATGTATTATATTTCCCAACAACGAAGCTCTTACTCTGTCAGCTGGTGGTAGGTATTGTCAGCTGGTGGTAGGTGTTGTCAGCTGTGGTAGGTGTTGTCAGCTGGTGGTAGGTGTTGTCAGCTGGTGGTAGGTGTTGTCAGCTGGTGGTAAGTGTTGTCAGCTGGTGGTAGGTGTGTCACAACAAACTACATGATCAGGAGGGTATTGTTGGTTTTCTCAGGTATCCAATCTGTTGCGGCAGAACTTGCCAGTTCCACACCTGAGAGATTCCAGCTGGCAGCAGCAGAGTGAAAGGTGAGATAGAGTTTTAAAGACATCAGGCAGCGAGGACGTGTCATCCCACTTTATCCTAGTGCATGACACTGAAAGAACAGCAAAAAAAAAAAAAAAAAAAATCAATGTAGGTATAAGTACACATTTCATAAAGCTGTTTATCAATAACTTTGAACTGAAGAATATGGTTTGGCAGAACAGTAAATTATAATCCCTACATGTCATTGAATGAATTAGATCATCATAGGATCACACACATTTGACAATATTGCAATTTCAAGTTTTTTTAAGTCTTAAGAATTTCCATTGTGTTTCATCAAAGAGGCTCAGATTTGAAATGGATTTTTCTTTTCCTGTTTTGCAAGTGAGATCTATTCACATACCAAATTCCTATATTTGAAAACGTATAACTTAATTCTAGAAATGTCCAGATCCAGGGACTGATTTGCTCAAAGATTCTTTTTGACTGTACTCTGCTTTTGAACAGTTCTCTAAAAAAAAGGACAAATCAGTGACAAGACACAAGTCTATTATTGCAACAAAAGTATTTCCCAGGCATGGATAAATATCGTAAAAACAATTATTACATTCTGCAATTTCATTATAAGGTTAAATCACTTGGTCTGACCTTGATTGTCTCCCAGGAAAATCATCAGTGCAAAATTGTCTCTTTATAAGCAGGTGATGCTCAACCAATTTGTCAATTCTATGCTGATCATTAATGAAATGTTAAACACCACCTGTACTCAGTTCCGCCTACTAGGTATGAGCCAACCGGCACTCATTCCTTAACTATCCCACAGACAATCAGAAATACCAACTGTTTTTCAGTAATATTAATTGTTATATCAACAAGCATCTAGCCATGGCTCTCATTGCTAGATTGTCTGCCAGCCATAAGCATTTAACATCAGTGACAGAAATCCAGTATATAGACGTAATGTGTCAGTGGTCAGAACATTGGATCAAAGACAAAAGAGGATATATGCTGGTGAACTGACCATGGACACACCAAATACGTTTTCCCTCATACAAGAGACTGCTATTTGGATGTATCTTGCATTGTTGTTTTAGGTGAAGTGATTATAGTTTGAGTAGCTGTCTATCAATACCAATGACATTTTTTTTCTTTGTATATAGATATGAGAGAATTGTGAATGAGTTTCTAAGGCTGAACCTGGATCGAGATGATTTACAGGCATTCCTGAAAGATGTTGTCCTTCAGCTGTGCTCAGAATCATCTGGGCGAGCTCGCAGACAGGACAAGGTAGGGCAGCCACAAGACATAGCTCGACCCACAGTGCCACACATGGCTGGTGATGGGAAATCAAGCAAACAAATCCCAGAGACAGTTGAAACTTCAACAGGAGATCAGCTTCAAACATCTGCAAAGAACACTGCGTCTAAGCAGATGTCAGTGAATCGTAGCACGCATGAGCAGAGAAGAGAGAAAGACAGAGAGACAACACAAACCTTACAAAGTAAATCTGCTGTAGATTTTACAAAGCAGAACACCAATCAGACCCTGACATCTGTGCCAGAGCCAAGCAATGTTGCGAAGTCTGACAGAGGGAACAGTTTTTGCACTGTTTCTCATATCAATGCTCGATGGAAAGAGCCTATCAATGCAGTGAAAGAACATTTCAGTAGGACGCCGCTCTTCCAGCCACTTGAGAGCACAGGCAAATTGCAGGGTAAGAAAGTTATGAGGAAAGATGTGCTGTGTGGAAACAGTGGTGGAAATCACACTCAGACGCAGAGGATTTTGAACAGAGCTACAGAACAGATGGATGCCGATCCAGCCAGGGGAGAGAGGAGAAAAGCTGACTCGGCACCATTGGTCTCTACCGCACCCAAACATGTCCGGTCCAGTGTGTCACTTGCAGAGACTGAGAGAGAGGGTGGGAGTAGGCATCACACACTGACGAAGAGTGACACATCATCCACAGATGCACCTGAGAGAGAGAACACACGCACGCCAGCACAAACACAACCCAGTCCTGTGTGTCACAAGAGACAGGCTGGCATTGTGGAAACTGACAGTACCTTCCTGCCCAAAAGTGACACATCGTCCACTGAGAAACGCAGCATTATCAGTTCAACCAGTGATAGGAACACCCCCAGCACACATTCCGGTGGCTACCAGCACATTGACCAAACCACCATCAGCAGCTGTGGTGTTCCTTTGGAAAGCTCCTCAACGGAGAATGAATATGGAACAAACCCACACAAACGGTAACCAGCAACCGTAGCAACTGGTTCGGCATGTGACATAATGACTGAAAGCAATACAGATTGACAGAGTTGCGGGTTGAGGGGTTTGACCACAAAATGCAGTTAACCCCGTGTTTTAAATTTCTAAGGTGGTTGCACATGAGTTAATAAATATTTTGCACAATGTGACAGGTCAAAGGGGAACAATTAGAATTTGGTATGTCTTGTGAAACATGTTAATATGGAACAAACAAAAATTATGTTTTTTCTCAAAATGAGAAAATAAGATTTTCATTTTCTGGTTGAAGTTAGTTGAACCCTTGACCTGTAGACATTGAATACTGTCCCCATCAACTGCAAAAATTATTAATTTGGTCCTAAACCACAATGGCCCCTATTTCAGTCATGCCCTCATAGCCACACACAAATGGGGCACCACAGTTCAGCACTGAGTTTGATGTGGTATTTTTGAAATATAGAATTCTTGATCTGATTGATAAGGGTAATGTGTATGTTTACTTATGTGAAAAACTTACCTCATCCATTCACTCTGCTGACCCAGCCACAGCAGTAAACAACAAGCATACGTCCTTCAATGTCAGATAAACCATATGTACCGTAAGTAATCCATCCCCTATGACTTACACAGAACTCATAAACTTTGTATGACAGAAGACCTAGTTGTGGATCTAACAAACATAGAGATATGGGGGCGGAAAAGTGAAACCTGCTGTCAAGTTTTAGTCTCCTTCAGCTTCATCAGCTCCTATTCTGTAAATATCTTAATAGGTTTATGAGATATGGTCTTTCCAGATGCTATAGTGAAAAGAAGTAGAATGGGTGAAAATCACCTTTAAAGTTAAGTTTTAATTAAAAAACCCATCTGGTTATTATGTTATTGTGGCACTTCCGTTCCACTTATTTTGCAAAATCTGTAGCTCTTTATCATATACTCACCCGAAAAACACTGAAATGCAAAGAAAATCTGGTATGTTAATATTCACTGTCTGTCCTGGTAGAGTCGAGATATCAATCTGTGCCTCTTAGATAACATAGAAAATACTTTGTGGGCCAAAAATCCTTTGCATTTTTCAGAAACCTATGGTCTGCAAAACTTTCCCCCCTCCTCCTCCTCAACTCCACACCCCCTCCTCACCCCCTCTCCTTATATACTCATACATTTGACGTGTGACTCAATTGAGCTGGCTGTGATATTGTCATCCCACCTCATCTGCTGCCCCCCCTTTTTCACATTTCTTCCGCCACTTCCAATATACTGTGGGTTACTGTACTGTATTGGCTATAGTTGTACGTCACATTCTATATACACCTTTCAACCTCCTGATGGAGGTTATCTCGACGGTTCATATAGTTGTACTACTGAAGTTTTATTCTTCTCACAGTGACCAGAAATTTCTGCGGAGGTTCCTCTGTGCTGTTTTATAGTGTTCTGTTATGAGGTCAAGAAACAAAAGTTCATTCACATTCCCAGTACAGTATGTTATCAACACTGAAAAACATCAACCAGAGTTTGAGGATCAACCAGTTAGTTAAAGAATGCATTCAAATTAACCATTGTATTTCTGTTTTCCAAGTTTTTAATATTTTGTATTTGTTCCAGTGTAAAGTTATGCAGTTCAGTATTATTTGTCATGGACAAAGTTTCCTAATTCAAATAAAACTAATAAAACATCACCAATAACAGACAGCTGTGACCATTATCATTGTCTGTGGAAAGTCTTATGATAAATCGATATTTCAGCCACATTCATCTACATTTCTTCTCTTCAGTTCACAATTGTAATATGTTTATGTACACTTAATATGTAATTCTAACGTGCTTGCTGATTTTGCCTGAGAATGTACCTGGACAATGAAAGCCACACTGTTTGTTTATGTTTATTGTGAGCTCTAATCTAATAAAATAAAAACTTCAAAGCCACGATTTCTCAAAACTGCAAATAGTTAACATAATACAACAATTCTCTCGCACCCAGGGCTAATGAGTCGGAAGTAGATCAAGGAGATTTCAAGTTACGGCTGTTTTTAACTATTTTCCGAATGAGATACCAAAATTTTATATTGTTTTCCATAAAACCAAAATTCAACCTTTTGTAACCCTGAAAAGAAAAATTTAGTATCTGAGTTGGAAAATAGTTAAAATTGGACATAACTCGCTCTCACCCAGAGTGACGACTCGTTTGCTCTTGGTACAAGACAATTGTGAACTGACACAACAGTAAGAAGTATTGCATGCATGCTCTTTGCTGAAGTCTTTACCTAACTGTGGAGAGATAATGAAGACTCCAGTGGAAAAACCAAGTCACATTTTCTAGAAAGGGAAAAAAACAGAAATTAAAGTTGTCTGTAATTTTCACTATATAGGCCTTTTATAAAACCTCTCTATTTAGCAGAACTTACCTGGTTTTTCCAAATTATCGTTCTGGTTAACAAATCTTACCAGTGTATTTTTATAGCATGTGGTTTTTCCACTGGAGTCTTCAAATGCATGAAAATAATTATGATACATGTACTAGATCTATTGATTTTTTCTTTTGATACTATACATCCCTTCATAGATATTGATGTGTTGCATATTCCTTCATTGTCCCACCAAAAAAAAAAAAAAAACATAAATATTTGCTTCCATCAAAAGTCGGCGCTCACCATTGCCAGAATACAGGGGATAGGCCTGTGATGTTAAAAAAATCCAGGTTTTGTCAAAAATTGATTCCGATTTTTTTGCTTTAAAAACAAATAAAAAAATATAAAAATCTCCT
The DNA here is from genome assembly GCA_038406235.1 of Peronia verruculata. NCBI lineage: Eukaryota > Metazoa > Mollusca > Gastropoda > Systellommatophora > Onchidiidae > Peronia > Peronia verruculata. The sequence continues at coordinate 11,777 of JBCAUA010839997.1, forward strand.
GAAGTAATGTTACCTGGCTTAATGAGGCCCACAGTGTCATACATATATACACAGGCATATAAAACAGACATGCACATGCATGCACACACAACGTCAAGCTAGATTCTTTAATTAAATGCATGTGATAATTGAGAGGGAAAAACAAACATACCTGTAAATGTGTATCCTGTTTGGTTGAGAAAAGAAACAGTACAAGTAGGCCTATTTGGTTTGTTGGTACGTCAGCATGTCTGTCAGTCTGTTTGTTCTTCTACCTGCTTGTTAAATGTTTACCCATGTGGCTCCCAGTAGGGCAGATGACACATCTGTCTGTCTGTCTCTTTGTATTTCTGTCATTGTTTGCTTGACAGTGTGTTTGTCTGTCTTCTTACTGTCTGTCTATCTACTTCTCTCTGTCAGTCTGTATGTCTGTTTGAATGTCTGTCTCTCTACCTGCTTCTGTCTGTCAGTCTGTACATCTGTTTGGCTGTTTGTCTGCTTCTCTGCCTGTCAGTCCGTTTGTCTGTCTGTCTGCTTCTCTGTCTGTCAGTCCGTGTGTCTATCTGACTGTCTGTCTACTTCTCTGTCTATAAGTCCGTGTGTCTATCTGACTGTCTGTCTGTCTGCTTCTCTGTCCAGTCTGTATGTCTATCTGACTGTCTGTCTGTCTGCTTCTCTGTCCAGTCTGTATGTCTATCTGACTGTCTGTCAGTCTTTGTGTCTATTTGACTGTCTGTCACTTTGGTTCTGGTTATTTCTTTGTCTGGTTTCGTCTGTCTATAACTTCATCCGATCGATGCAGGTGACAAGAACGAAAAATATATTAAGTTTTTAAAAGGAGAAAACGATCAGACCAGACAGACAAGTTACCTAATGGCAATGAATTTTGCCATTATCACCATCTAAGACCACAGGCAGACCGAGATCTGTATAATTTATATGGTGTGTCTAATGTTTATGTTACACATCTGCCTTTCAAGACAATAAACGCATATTATTAACCCTTTCAGTGCTACAGATCTTACAAGTAGGCTAGTCTAAGCTGTTCTTTCCTATGAAATGAAATGACAGATGTGTATCAGGTTTTGAAAGCCAAATATCCATAGTGATAACGGTATTAAATGCATTTTTATCAAAACGTGCTGCATGTACTGAGTGAGCATGACAGGAGTTTGGAATAATGTATCAGAATTCTAGAGGAAAGTACTGCTGGCGATCAGAGGGTTAACGCCCGTCTCGAAGTCCACGGAGTAATTCTGTAAGACATTTTATTATTATTATTATTATTTTACTAGAGGAGAACTCACAGCCTTCGTGGACAGTTTTTTAAACAGATCAGACCGACATCACTTTGCTACTCATCTATGGCAAGCGTGCGCACCTGGATGTTGATATTTTGGATGATTAAGCTGAATCTTACTCAAAGTAAACGTGTTTGGTATTTTGAACGCGTCTCTCTGTCGAACGTACAATTCGGATCAAAGACTATCGCGAGTTTAATACACTGTATTCAATTATTACCCCTCCCCCCCCCCTTTTTTTTTAGGATAGCGTCAAACATAGTAATTTTCGGTTTTATGTAAGTAGACACACAGATCTCTCTGCAACACTGTTGTGAGCCAAATTTCATAAATAATCGATGCATTCAGTTGTTTTCGCCTTCTAATAGAAGGCTTATGGTGTCAAAAACAACTGAATGTATGGTTTTGGTGCAGATTTACAGCATAGATTATTTAGGCTTATCTATTGATTTTCTGTCTGAGTGAACAAATCGAGGTCATTCCCTTAACTATTAAGCTTATAACAATTGAAAACGCCAAGGTGATACACTTGGAATGTCGGTGCATGTACTACATGTAAAAGGTTAAAAAGAGGAAAATGGTAAGGTGTGGGGGGGGGGGGGGGGGAGGAGACTAGCGGATCCTACCAAACAGAAAGAACTCCATCTCAACACATGTAA
>JBCAUA010840008.1:0-13711 GCA_038406235.1 Peronia verruculata
ATACATACATACATACATACATACATACATACATACATACATACATACATACATACATACATACATACATACACAGGGATTGGGGGAGGGGGGGGGTCGTAGCCGTAAAATTATTGTGCTGGCCATCCATTATAAACATACTGGGTTCTGATACTGTGTTTTTATAGAGCATTTTTTTCCCTTCCCCACTTAGAATTTCTCACAGCCCTTCATCTAGGTTGACAGTAGGGAAGATCTAGAACTTACTTCTCTGAAAGACGGATGAAAAACCTGAGTTGTGCCTGGAAAGGATGGGCCTGTGAGGCCGCCCTCAGGCAAAATTGAAAAACGAATTCTAGCCAAAGTTTACAAGTATGCGGGTGTAAATCTTTTACAAGCAGCAAAACAACAACAAGTACACACATACACGAACATACATACATACATGCACTCATTTACACGCATCTGTATTACTACAGTATACTAAAATGCACTGAAATCACTGTTAATGCTTTGTTGACAATTTGAAAGCTTAACAAATTTGAATTGTAAATTAAAATAAGAGTCTGATCTATTTAATATATTGCAATGAACCCTGTATCCTGGTCGCCTTGTAATAAAACTCTCCTGAGGACCTGATATCTGGACCGATCAACCTTCTTTCCCAAAGATTTCCCAAACATCAGTGCCGATAATGGTTGCTGTTTTTCTTAAGGGGGGGGGGGCGTCCTGAAATATGGATTTTGCCCCCAAAAAATGTGATTTTGAGCTTTTATATTTCTATTAAAAGTACTGCCTTTTCTACGTGTAAAAATGGTATCAAAAAGTTGCTGAGTCAATTCTAACGAGTCTGACCAATGGTCATTCAACGGTAGACTTGGCGTATTGTCAATCAGGATTTGGCTTCACCTGGTTGCTAAATGAGGCAGTAGATCATCGTGATTTCGTTATATATATATAGGCAAAGGGTGCAAAAAAAGCACTTGAATATCACCTCTCCTAGCAATATCACGATGACCACTGTGACGCCAGAAAAACTGCTGATCATGCAAAATTATCAATTAAGTGTTCCAAAATGAGATTCACCGTCCTATAAATAGCGCAATTTTGCTTTCTTTCTGCTACTAATAGCTCAGTTGTCGACTAAATGTCATAGTAAAGGTCAAAACACTCTTGGTTTGCTCTCAAAAATTATATGAGGGAAACACAGAGGCCCTCAAGAACCCGAAAGTGACTCTTATAAAGATGGGGGGGGTAGGGAGCACAATTCGATAAAAGATACGCCTAGACTGAAAAACGGCAACAAGAGACCCAGAAGTCATGGCAAGAGGGCTAGTTTTTTTTAAAGGCTATTCTGAGACTGAAAGCCGAACACAAAACTCTTCATGTCACTTTTTGATAAAAAAAAAAAAAAAAAACTTTAAAGGCGGTTTCTTCCAAACCCGGTTTTTTTGACAGTTTTGTCCTATCTCCTGTTTTGTTTCAAGAACGATTTAAACCAAATTTGGTATACATCATTGTCACCACAAAACCCAAAAGATGCGTATGTGCGTTAAATTCGGTCGGTAAGTTTTAGAGAGAATTTGGTTTTTAGTTTTGACAAAATGGTGAATTTTGAATTTTCGCTATATGGCATTTTAAAAAAAAAAATATAGAACATTGTATTACATGGAAACAACTGAAAATATGTAATCTTTTAAACCTTTTAGATATTATATTAAACAATATATTCCCTAAGTTTTATCACGTTTCGTTGAGATCTGGCGGAGGAGATAGATTTTAAAATCAGTCAATTGAGGGATGCCAAAATCCAAGATGGCGGCGCTGCCATGGCAACCGTATGAAAAAGCCCAGGTTTTTTTTTTTTTTCATTGTTTTCCTGTAATTTGATCTTGGTGAATTCGATGGAAAAGGTCAAAATAACCTAACTTTAACAATAAAAAAATCACAGAAAGTAGGATGATTTCGGCTTTAAGTGGCTGCCTGTCTTTGCTGAGAACTTTTGTGGAAAAAAATGGGAATCGGGAAATCTTGCCTGGACAGCGGCATTCCAACTACTATTCATCGATTTTTAACTGTCCAGGTTCCTTAACGTGCGCAGCGTAAACACGGGACTTCCGAGATAGATTCGCCCTTTTTTGAGAAGGCTAGACATTCGGCTTTCCTACCAAGAGGAAGCCAGGTGACAAGTTAAGTCATAGAGAAAATACACGTTTTCGATGTTTGTGTCTTTTCGTTCATCAGAGGTAGGACCAGCAAGTCGATCCCAGTCACAAAAAAACATTCTATATTGAGTAAAAGTTTTACTGAAATTTTATGCAATAGCATTGAAATGTTTTGGTGCCAAATACGTTGAAAATGTTTACGGTGTCTGATGAAAGTCTGATGACAACAAATCTTTTCTATGTAGCACATAAGTCATTTGACACGTTAGGGTTTAATGCTTACAACTCCGCCATGTATGCAGCTCAGTTCCACATCAATCATAGCTGCCGTGACACACCAAACCATGGTGAAGACCAAGAGTGCCTGAGACAGGAACAAGCGAACAGCGGACATCTCGGAGAACAAAGGCTGAATGCTGATATAATCAGAGAGAAGCCTAAGACGAGGCGAGAGAATGCGCAGAATGTAGCACTCAAACATGCTGTTGTGCTTGGCTCATTATATAGGCGTGGGTCCATTATAAATTCTGGTAGAGGGTCGTAGTGGGCCGTACGGAGTCAACCTGTTCCCCATCAACTCCCATACTCTCTTCACCCCTGTATTTGTCTTTCCTCGTTTCTTCTGTTCTTTACATCGTCCCCCGCGTGTTCAGGGGCGCCTCTGTTCATGTCGGAACCTTCCTCTAAAGGATTAAAGCACTTCATTTTAATCAATACACCAAAAATCATCTCGTTTTGAATGAGTGTTTACACGACAGAAATAGAACGGGAATTTTAAACACAAAGGTAACAAATAAATCCATGAAAGAATGAACGAACGAATGAATGAATGAATGAATGATCAATCAATCAATCAATGAAATATAAAAACAATAAAAACAAGAACTTTATAGCTTTAATCCAAAAAGCTTAAACAAAATGTGGAAATCCGATAGGTTGTCTTGCCATGTGATGTTTCTAATATTCTGTCCAAAAGATAATAATTCAACTTGGCCTTAAGCACCACCTCATTTTCACACTGATTACCGCAAGATTTACACTTTTGTATCAAACTAACAGAAAATAATCATCGCTTGCTTTGATCAGTAGACGAGATGAGAACCGGTTGTTCAAGGAACTAGTTGGAGCGCGTTTGCTTTAGCAGTAAACATAGGGAAATTTACAAGAACATTGGGTTACATTTATCCTGAAAGTGTCAAAATAAATTGAGGGACAGCCAGGCTTTCTTTGATGACTTTAATATCCATACTTGAGAATTTACAGTTTATTCTTTGTGGTGATACAATCTAAAATTAATACCAGCTTGTGACAGTGTATACATTTTGGTAAAGGGTTCTCATGCAATGAGCATCGTAGTGAACCCTTAACCCGATCTGTCGGTGGACATGTTGAGATCAGCTCTGACAACAGCTGTGGCGCCACTGCCCTAGTTCGTGATTAAATCTACTGGATGCATTTCGTGATAAATGCCCAACACGTCGGCAATGTCAATTTTTGTTAATTTTCGTGTTTTGGTTCCATATTGTCAATGGAACCTCTCAACTTTTTGTACCTAACAAAATTTTAACTGAGAATGACTGCAAGATGGAGTTTAAAGTGATTTTCGTTAGTGACGTATCCAAAAGAGCAAAATTTTGCGAATAGAACAGGTTCATTGTTTTTGCCTAGAGTAAGAGAGTGCACGTAAGAGACTAGTTATTGTTTACAGTAATTGAATATTATGCTGGCTAAACGGCAGTTCCAAAAAAAAAAAAAATAAATCTAGGTCAGAACAGAAGCTCTAGGATAATAAGGGTAATTGGTGTAGTAATCGGTAAGTCCGTCCATTTTTCATTTTTCCCGGCTCGAACGCTCAGCATTTTGACGGTTCCATCGAGTGCTCTGTCACACAGTCCTCTCCTGAACGACAGGCATTCTCGAGAGCGTTTTGCGATACAGAGTGAGCTTGTTTTTTATCGTAAACTGTTTGGTGTATAGCGAGTCAGGTCTCCTATAATTAGTATCTCATTTGGAATATTACACTATTGCTATGACCTGCACTGCTGGTCGGCATTATGAAAAGACCTGATCTCTGCAAGTAGGACAAGTGTTATTCTCTCTAACAGCATTGTGATTCTAATTCAAAGAAAGTAGGGTTAGCTCGACCTTTAATGAGTACCAAGTTTCTTGAAAACAATTGGGAGGGGGGGGGGGGTAGAGAGATATTTGTAATTGAAAAAAAAAGATAGTCGGACTGAAGCGTCCCTGTCTACACTTCATCAGATTTTAATTGAAGGTTGTTTTTTGTTTTTTTTGCCTATATGTTTGTTTGTTTGTTTGTTTGTTTGTTTGTATGTTTGTTTGTTTGTTTTGGCAATGCTTTGCAGTCTGATTTTTCTGTTAAGTTTTAAATATTGAAACACTGGACACTTCAAGGCACTTTATCCTGTCTGAATGTTCTTCTTTTCAGGTTCCTGTATTTGCCTCCTATCTCTACGATTCCGTCATGATCTACGCTCGAGCCGTACACGATGTGCTCATGGCAGGAGGAAGCCCTAACAATGGAACTATGGTCTTTGAAAACATGGTGGACAGGAGTCACATGAGTGAGTGCTTGAGCCTTACCGAACACCTGATGTCAATACTTAATGCGAGATCGTTTCGAAGAATATCTGCCCCTTCCAAAAGAGGGATGTTTTTAATGGGAGATTAGTTTGACCACACATTTACTTCCTTTTTCCAGATAAAAGATGTGTTCGGCAAGCAGTGTACAGAGGAAAATATCCTTATACTTCTTATTCAAAACACTGGTCGCAAAAAAAAAAAAATTGATAAAATTATAACAAGTAGAAGAGAGCATTCTCTTTACATCAATATTTTCTGGAAGTTTTCATGGCGTATGTTTCAAGCAAAGAACGCAAAAGTGATTTTTTTTCCCATCTTTGCACTGCTTGTTCAATACCTCTTTTGTCTGGTAAAGGGAAGAAACAGGACTGTGCACAACGACCTCCCATTAATAGGTTGATCTGTAACACCTACAAAACATGGTAAGAAGGGAGAAAACTAATGAAGTAAACTTAGATCGAGTAGATCTCATAATTTCACAAACGTTTCTAATGCCATAACGAGTTGTATCATATTTTGAACATTATACAATATGTGTTTACTAAAAGACTGAGTAACCTCTAGTTAGTGGTGCTTTTTTTATTTTGTTTGTTTTGTTTTGTTCAACAATGGGAGTAAACTCAATTTTACTATGATTCATTATAATCTACAGCACGAGAACAAATATTCATGCATTCCACAGGAGCGCACAAATCACTCAGCCTTTATGAGTTACACTTTATATAAGCAGAAAAGATCATGAATATGGGATGTCAGTGTTATCTGTTAGGAGTGTCATAAAGAATGTGATCCTATCAGATTCTAATCCTCTTGTCATACCTGAGAAACACAGATCTTTTTACATGATCCTCTATGTATGGCAGATCCAACATGATCAAATAATGAGACTGTGACTTGATATTAGAGGGGGGGGGGGTTAATTTTACAAACGAAATCCTTTGCTGAATCACAGCTAAAAATTCAAATTCCATCAATGGTCTCACCAGGGTTGAACTTCTCATAATGATCAGCCATTGCCATCTTTTTCTTTAGGTATTCAAGGCCACCAAGTGTATATAGACAAAAATGGCGACGCGGAGGCCAATTACACCGTCATCGCTCTGCAGCCAATGAACAATTCCTACGGCTCTGGTCTCAAGCCAGTAGGTCGCTTCACCAGAAATCAGTCCAATGGTCAAGACGTGGTGAGTGATTCTCTCCTCAGATCGCCTGTCAATTGAAACTCATCGAATCTGATTTATTGATCTTCGTTCTACTTTATTATCACCAAGTCTTTTGGGCCTCATCAATCCGTAATTTACTTTTTTTTTTAATGTTTTTTTTTTCATTTTCATTCTCGTATTTATTTATTTATTTATTTATTATTTATTTATTTATTTATTTATTTATTTATTTATTTATGTTGTTGTTGTTGCAAATATTTATTATAAATCATTAGTGTTTTCATTTTCCTGAAAAATAACAGGAGGAAAGCAGGACAGCTCCATAGTTCAAGAATCCTGTCTTGTTTTCATTATCATATTATGTTTATTATTTTTTTTCTTGTATTTAAAAAGACAACGAGAGCAAGAGCATATAATCACTTACACATATTCCTCATCCAGCCCTCTACCATAAAATCCCTTAATTTTGCTCTATTTTATATTAATATATGAGCTGTTAAACTGATCGTTATACATGTCTATGACTTGTGATCTTCACACTTTGAACAGTTTCTTCGATGTAAATAAGTTACATATCTTTTAGATATTGACATATCATTGACAAACAGATCAATGGATACTTTTGATTGTGAAATTGCGATACTCAGCAGATAAAATCTGTGTACCAGATGACACGAGCATTACGAAATAAAATACTAGGGAAAAGTATATTAAACCAAGTCAAAACGGTTCATATGTTGTCAAAACTACAGAAATAGAAGGCAAACTGCTGCATTCACGTGAGGCTCTGCCCTGTGACAGTGAATATCGTCCCTGGCGAGTAAAACGAAATCGTATCTGATAACAGGAAGAGAAATCAATCCCATGATTACTGGAGGGCATCAAGGACCGGAGAAAGCAGATCCTCACCACCACCAGGTTCCGGTCTCAAACTGCCTGGGATTCCTTCACTTTCAACGGCCACATCTAGGAATGCTAGCCAAAGTTTCCCCTGGGGCTACTCTTACAAGGAACCAGCATAGTGTGTCCAACATAGTATAATCTTTGCACAGCGCTGTTCTGGTTGTTTTGTTATGAAGTCTAAAATATCATAACTAATACTGCCTGATATGTCTTTGAAAGTACTCATTACACCATTTAAGAAAAAAAAAAATGGTACATAGAGTTTCACAGAAGGCATTACCATTATTCCCATAAACATACAAAAGTTTCAATTGTTCGAAAGCTGACCTCGATACACGATCATAACTGAGGAGAATTTTCACAAGAGCCTCGGAGCGAAATAAACGTTCAGTACTAATTTCAAAATATCGGGATTCATGAACGCGCTTCTCGTCCAATTCAGCAGCCTTTGCTCATAAGAAGAGTGAAAGAATTAGTGCTTGTTTTAGTAGATTCACTAACAAAATTTGCTCCCTCTGTGCCTAATTATTAAAACACTGGTAAAAAAAAAACAAACAAACAAATAAATGTAACGTGATCAATACCATCCGCAAAGGGGGTCTGGGCATGTCCACGGGTGGAAAATTATCATTATTAAACCTACTCATCACAGATACATAAAAACAAAATATATATAAATGTATTAAGAGTTTCTGATCCTGATAATTGTGTTTTTTTTTTTTTTTTTGCTTACCTGAAATGTCCTCTGTGAACAAATTTCTGAGAATCAGTTTGTGGGGACACCGGTTCATTTACCCACTGAACAGAAGCACGACACCAAATAATTATTTTCTTTTCCTATCTTTCTTTTCCTTTCCAAAATTTTGCTGGAAATTTCTGAAATTAAGATCTGACATGGAAAAAAAATGAATATTTTACGAAATATTCGTCAAATTTAGTATATTCTTTTCAGGATATTTCTGTTGGATTGAAGCGACGCAATAGCTATGGAAACTCTCGAAAGATGCCTGAATAAATATATGGGCAAAGTAAAGCGAAAGAACATTCTCATATAGTTTTCGATTGTGTATAATTCTTTCATATATTTTTTTCAGACCTATGTGATGGACATTGATATTTACGACGGTCAGATTCCATTGGATGAACCAGTATGTGGCTATCGCGGACAAAAATGTCTGACAGAGCCAAGTGAGTCGACTCGTGTCACATCTTTATAATTTTTATCTATTGTCATGACCATCATCTTCATCTTTCTTCAGCTAAAGTTCGCTTTTGGATTTGGAAGCTAAATGTTCGTTCTATGGTATATTCCCTGTCTTTAGTTTTTGTTTTACCTACTCATTCATTTCTATTGCTATCGGAATTTTATATTGACGAAGTAGTAGTCGGCACAACATAAAGTTATGTATTTTATTTTTTGATTACTCTTTAGTGCAGGACGCTCTCACACTTTCCTGAACACATTATTGGTTTGATGAAACCAAATGTTAGTCTTTCGTTGTCGAGAGATTTCGTTGTAACGATTTATTCATCGATGTTGAAAGCCATAATACAATCACTGATTATGTTACTTAAATTCACTGTACATTGCAGATCATCTGCTCCATTTGTTCAGTGAAACTGCTAACCTATAATTTAAAATATACAACGGGATAATTGTTTCTACATAACAATTGCAGTTTACACTGTGACTTGTACCGTTAGATGCTTATTTGATAACTGCAAGCCTAAAGGTCCCACAACGAGATACGTATTTTCAATATTATCATTACAATTTTTCAGAGCGTGCTCCATCATCAGTGTCTTGATTGTGTTCACTGTAGACCTGAAAATCACACAATGAGACCACGGCTCGTTGTTTTATCATTGCCATTTGTCAACTGATTCTTGTTACAAAAGTGTCCTGAAATACCGGTCATTTCTTATACTGGCATCAGATGATATTCAAATTGCTATCATCTTTTAAAATCCACCACCAGTTTCCCCATCTTTCCTTGGCTTTTAAATTGAATTTTTAACCAGTAACATTTTCGTTTTACATGAAAGTGTTTCGTTCACTCCCCAGGTCCACTGCCGTACATTGCTGGAGGTTGTCTGGGAGGGATTGGTCTCATCACCATTGTGGCACTGATTATCTTCTACAGGTGAGCACATAGTGATTTGTGTTTATTTCACACTTTCATCCCCTATCATCACCCCCCCCCCCCCTGCCCCTCCTGGAAGAAAATATTACTGCTGGAGGAGCAAACAATTCGTGCACTTGCATTTTTTGGAGCTGATGAAGGCTCAATCTCTTTCTAACTGTCACCCCTATTTTTTTTTTAATCGCATTTAGGCACACCAGTTGCCAACAATTGGACATATGATTGTATAACATTTTGTAAGGATGGCAGGATAAAGAATAGCAGACCATGAAACTGGCCAGAATTTATCAATCTTTCATTGTCATTTATTGGACTACATTTCTTTTCTGTCACATCTCTACATGGTGGCATTATTAGATTTCTAGGTTCTAGCTGATTTTATGCGAACAGAGGTACATTATTGTCCTAGGAGCAGATAATATGAGGCTCTGTCTCAAATGAAACTATGCGGAGGAATACACATCAGTGAGCGTTTTGATGTTTTAGAATATTGCATGAATCAGTTTTCGAATACAATATAGGTGATGAGATACTTCAGGCATTTCCTCGGGCTAAAATATCGATAACAAACAATCGATATTGTGGAAGATCTCTCTCTAATTATACATATCTTGCAGACTATTAATCTCCAGCAACAGGGAGACATCCATTAGAATATTTAGATATCATTTCAAACTCCCAAACCTAATGACCTCGAGCTTGGCCTGTGAAAGGACAAACGCTCAGTAACCCTGAGAATGTACGCTTTTTTTAAAATCGATTGTAACGCAAAAAGGGCAACAGAATAAATGATCTTGATAGGAAAAGGGTTAAGTTGTCACTCCTGCTGAAATTATTACTTGTCGCCCTGTTTCATGCATCGTGTGTATCCTCACATGTTTACACCTCTCTCGGCAATGCTTATGTTAGCTTTACATAAGTAAATTACATGCATAAAAGAACTTTGCAAAAAAAAAAAAAAGTACAAAAAAGTCATCGTAGGATAGATTGATAAAACAGATTTATGCAGTCGAGCATAGACCAAAGCAGGGGATGAGCTTGCAGTGAAAAAGACATCGATAAATGTTGCTCGAGGAGAGAGATTATTATTGTATTGTGTTTTAAATATTGCATCGCTTTCCGTCTTGCTTGTCACTGATGTTTTTCAGTACTGGAATTTAAGACTTTGAATGAGGTGTTTTTTTCAAAATATATATATATTGCGTGTAGTCTTGAATTAAGTATCAGAGATTTGCATTTTGCCACAATAGGCTTGAATTGGGATTATCGAGCCGTCGGATAGCATATCATGATGTTTAACATGAGCATTGTTAGACCAGTAATTATCCGCATTTTGCGGAAAACTAGACTTGTCCTCAAGAATGATTCAAACATAAGGTTTGAGCATTGCAACAGGTTTCCACTGAACATAACAGAAAGTTGGAAATAACAGACATTCATCGTTATACCGACACGACATAATGACATAAAATTTATATAAGATTTTGAGACATAAATGCCACCACTGAGTAACGGTTCCTTGTTAATGGGAACAAAATACTGTTTACCCAATTAGTGCTTGGGTAAAATATCAGTATAGTGGTGAGCACAAAACAAAGCATGGAGGGTTTTCGAGTTAGGAAGGGAAATGAGTTAAATTCTCTTTGATTAAATCATTGCCAGTACTTTGCTGTTTATGCACTGTCCTCAACCAATCGTTGCATCACAAAATGCATTGTCAATTGTCTAGCCCTACTGTATAGCCTGTTTCATTATACGTGTCCCCTGTAACATGTTTAAGTTCTCCTCACTTTCATGATCATATTAATTCTACACAGACATGTTGGTAATATTATTATTGACATCTCTTGGTTCAATACTAACGACAACATTACTGCATCTCCTATGTCCCAGCGATGCTCGTAAAGATAATGCTCGTAACGCACTGTCAGTCCACAGCTAAATAGTGATAATATAGAATCAATATGCATGTAAAAAGCAACAGGTAATGAAATTCTTCGTACTAATAATTGGGCGATAATATAACTATGCATTCAAAAGCCTCAAGTAAGAAAGAAATCAGTAACAGCACGATATTGTATTTCCCCACATATGCAGGATGTTGGTTTTTTTTTCTGTTCAAAGCAAATCCACTAAGAAGTCAATGTGGCAAAATGGCTTCTTCCTGGTTAATGCAGAATTTTGGAATTGTTGGTTTCATTCATCTTGTTGTTGTCGTTATCGCTGATACGTGCCCTCTCTTCTTTGAAAACGATCAAATTATTAATGTATAAACTCTATTTCCCGGTCTCCATCAACACATATACATACATACATGCACACGTACATAATAGTATGCCCAAATACAAGTTAGGCGGCCAGACAGCGGGTGGGAAATGTGTTAAACCCTGCTGTATATTACTGAAGTCACTTGAGTCATTTAATGTTTATTAGCACTGTTTATACATAATTCAAGCTGTTTCCTTGTACTTCAACTGGTAAACATATCTTTCATCATTGCGTTTTACCACCGTTGTAACTCATATTCTAAATATGGCACAAATCTTCCCAATATCTACAGAAAGACACCCCCCCCCCCCGCCAAAAAAAATGCATGATATTGTTTCAGATTGTCTCACCATGTTCCGAGCCAATGGTCAGAAGTGGTTTAATAATAAGGACATGACAAAGTCAATTGGCTCAGTGGATCTGATATTATTGCTTTGGTTGTTGTTATTGCTCCTGTCGTTACTGTTCGTGGTTTTCTTCTCATAAATCAGTGCAGATGCACAGAAAGGCATTTTCCAAACTAAACTTTACCATAACTGATTTCATGGCCTTGATTGGGGCTTACTATCTATAATGATGATAATGCCCATTCCACATCCCATTTGTTCATTCTGTCATTTCCGCGAGTATTAGTAGCTTCATTCACATAGATACTTTTTCATCCATAGAATACTAGATCTACTCCTTCTTTCTTCTCCATTCGTATCTTATCATCCCCAAGATACGTGTGTTTATCTTGGCTTCCGAAGTAAACTTTTGTTGTTGTTTACGTTTTTGACCTGAGGAGGACGAAGAGAGCTAGATGTGAGCAACACCAATTAATTATTGCAATTGTGGCTGGCGTGAGAAGAATCCTTGTTGAGAACCGCGCCCTGCTTTTACTTGTGGATGAGCAGCTTAAATAACCTTGTAAGGAGTAGCTTACATTGATCGATGAGAGAGAAAGAGTGCGAGGAGAGACACTCAGAGCTGATCACACGAAAAATTACCTTCCAAAACCTAGCACTTCGGTAAAGATTGCCCGCCACAAGGAAAAATAAACTTCACCAGGCTGGCTAGCTCGATCATCATCTGAGATTTATAAACTGAGACGTCCGCAGAGAGAGTGCTATTCTACTCCACCGTCAGTGATGGTCAAAACCCGTTGCTGTGAAATGAGGTATTTCGAGGTCGCTCATATGACCGAGGAATTGTCACTTAAATTTTGTGTACACGCTCTGCTGGTAACCCGCGGTTCTGAAAGAAATTTGGTCACTCAGACATGTACGCCGACACCATAATTTATAACAAACCCATGTCTGAGCGATATTTCCATGGCCATATTATACTGGTATTGCATGTGCCAGGTGCAGATGCATATTCATCATTTCATGGGAGATCATTTCGATCAGCCCTTTTACTGCCCTTTGCCAGACACAGAATGTGTTGAACAAGCAGTGTAATTTAGTGTAAACAAGAAAAGAATATATATTATTTTGTGATCAATCTTTTGCTTGCATGCGTTCGTTTTTTTTGTCTGTTTGTTTTTTTTTTTTTTGTTGTTGTTGTTTTGTTTCTTTTTTTGAGAAGTGACAGAGTTGATCAATACGGTTTCAAAGTTCCGAAACATGTAGTGTAAGTCTTCCTAAGAAAATTTAACAGAGGTAGTATTGCTAGAAAGGTATTCAAGACTTTGAGTTACCAGAAAATCGTATAAGTACAAAGCTTTAATTGGGCAAATCATAGCCTATTGCCATTGAGAAAATGAAGAGCAAGACATTAAAGACATGTTACCTGCAAAAACAAACAAAAATCAAGCAAAATAGACGAATAACAAACCTAATTGTTTTCCTGGAGAAACTGAATACTTTAGATGGTCCAGAAAAAAATAAAAATAAAAACGTTTAGTGAGCGGTCCTCCATTACAGACTGTGATAAAAAAATTCATTGAAATAGACGATTGTTGGTCATATTAAGCAGGGTAAAATGATTGGCCTACTTTAATAAGACATGAAAGGCTTTGAACTCTTCTCTGCTTCTAGATAAAATCTGACTTAATAAAATTTGTGAAGTTAGGAATCATGCACTAAACAAAATAACCTCGTTGCAGGGGGAGGTTGGGTTATTAAATCATAATCCAGTGGGGAAAAGAAAGGTTTGATGCTATCAAATACACGCAAACACAATAGTTTTGGTCTTCTTTGTTTTTTTACCTTTACTTTAGATGGACATTTATATTCCTACAATGTTGTTGTACTTGTTGTTTTGACAACATTGGCTGATTTATCCAAGGGGAATTGTAGCCGTAATCGCTTTATCTTGACATATAATAATAATAATAATAATAATAATAATAATAATAATAAGGGAAGAGGGTTGGGAAAAAGTTGTTTCAAATGGATCGTATCTATTTTGTCCATGTTGTATGTGTGTGTGGGATGGGGGGGGGGGGGGGGGAAGGGCTTCCGGGGACAACCAAGTACATGTCCACATTTCTCGGAGAGGG
>JBCAUA010840019.1:0-12500 GCA_038406235.1 Peronia verruculata
AGTGAGTGAGTGAGTGAGTGAGTGAGTGAGTGAGTGAGTGAGTGAGTGAGTGAGTGACTGAGTGAGTGAGTGACTGACTGACTGACTGACTGACTGAGTGACTGAGTGAGTGTGAGTGAGTGAGCGATACAAGGGGAAAACGAAAGAGAGGATGTGTTTCTCTCAGAATGGAACCTCTGACTTATTGGCTGAATATGGAATTGGACTGCAGCAATTACTTGCCTTGCAAAGAGAAAGCAAAAGATATTGGAAGGAAATTTGGGGACCAAGGCAAGGCAATTTGGGAGGGGGGGGGGAAGGGGGCAGGACAGTTGAAATGAAAGAGGGTGGGGTAGACATTTTATATAGAGCTGTTTGATAACACAACGAGCTTTACTATACTACGTTTGGGGGAGGGGGGGGGGTGGGGGTGGGGGTGGAAGTCATTTTTAGTCATTTTTTCTCCAAAATAGCAAAGTCCTTACTCTTGTGTATGAAAGCTAACACAACGAGCTTTACTATCCTACCTTTGGGGGGTGGAGGGTTGGGGGTGGGAATGGGAGTCATAGTCATTTTCTCTCCAAAATAGCAAAGTCCTTACTCCTGTGTATGAAAGATATCCAATTAGAACATATATGTGCCCAAAATAGACCAGCTTTAAGGTGAAGAAAAGAAAGATTTGGTTTTAATTCGTTGAGTGGTGTAGACGTGAGCTCCACTCAAAGGAATGAACACTGCTGACGTATAGACCATTTTCTCATTGGTGCCAGACTAGGTATGACAAGTTTTTCAACACACCGTTTGGACAGAATCAATCACACTGATTACCTCGTATTTTGGAAAAAGTGTATGTCTGGTTTTGTTTTGTTTGGGGAGTGTGTGTGGGGGGGGGGGGTGAAATAAATCAATACATCTTGAAGGAAATTGCGGCTGTGGTAACTAAAAACTTAATAGCAAACGGGAAGAACAGAGAAAGAAAGCTGAACGAATCAAACATTTAACCATGCCAACAAGAAAGGCCAGATCTTCAAATAAGCAATTTCAATACCAAAAAAGCGATTCAGATAAGCACTTTCAATAGAAAAAGCAATATCTTCAAAGAAACAATTTTAAGGAGAAACAGCAATACCCTCTAAGAGGATGTCTATAAATTGTTTTTTTAAAAATGTTTTCCTTCCATCATAGTTTTTTCTTTGTCCCTTTAATGTGCTCTTACTGAATTTCACTTGCAGGTTAAATTATGTCAAGATTAAGCCGCCCTCATAGCCCTTTTCCTGCTACATTTATCGTTTTTTTTTGTTGTTGTTGTTGTTGTTTTTTTCACCCCACTTGCTGATCAATATCAGGTCTGGAGTTGGCAGGCAGGCAGGCTGTTTTAGAAAGACAGACAGTACACTGCGCTCTTATACCAGAGGACAGAACTGTCATGACGAGGATGTAAATCGGGCGGAGACCCGTCTCCGTTTCGTGGAATTTACGAGACATTCAAGAGGCATGGCGTGTTGTGTATGTGCCTGACTGCCCGGCTGTTCCCACTGTGCTTGGAGTAGAACAGAGGCCACCGACAGGAGGAAAATTCTGTAAACTGGATAGATATTGCAAGGCGGTCAGCTGTTTGTCTTCTCAATCAAGACTGTCTAAGGGTACAGACACAATGTAGCCTATCCGTTTCAGTGACGTCACTTGCATTTCCAAAATTAAAAAAAATTAACACTATAAAGGTGAAACCATGGTATATCTTGTCTGTTCCGCCTCAGACTTTGTCATGTATGATCTATAGCCCAAATTAAGCTCGTGTGTCCACTAAGAAGAAAACGACACGACACGACACGACATGATCGAAAATCGTCTGTCTCTCGGAAAATCATTAACTGAAACAAAACACTCTCATCATTGAAAGGAAGGGGATTCTGCTACAACTGTGTCCATCAAAACGGCACGACTGCTTCAAATAAATGATGTCGGATGGAATTGTCTTCTCACCTTTGGTCGTTTTGTCTATTGATCTATTGGCGATTGGATGAGCTAGCTGAAAAAAATAGTTTTGATGTTTAGCTGAAATAAAAGAAAAAATAATAATTTCCTATAGTATTCAGCACCTGAAAATTAGCAAAGTTTAAGCGCACAGCGTTTGGATTACATGCATATTAATTTTGACATTCTATAACTTTGAAGTACCAGGCGTAATGACGCCTCACACTATATATAAATCTAAGTCAAATAGACTGGCCGTGTCGTTTCTATCTCGGTGTACATGCATGTGGCAAACGACACGAGTAAATTTTATCCTACATGTGAAAAGTCGTACCATATCGTGTCGCTTCCATCTTGGTAGACAAATGGCCTAAGTTGTAGTTGGAGACCAAAAGGGATTATTAGATCTGACCACAGTTCGTACATGAACACATGGACACAAATGCAATGGATGTGCTTTAACCCTCACGAGTGTTGTAAATATAGTCATTGTATTTGACAAAGTACCAAACACTTACAATAATAGTGTGAAAATAAACACTTTAAAGTTTGATCCTAAAATGGTATTTATTATTGTTTCTTGTTTGTATGGTTGGGAATAAACCCACATTTGACAGTATTTCTCAACTTTTCTGGACTGCAGGGACTAAAATGTTTTCGTTGGAGGGACATGAATACCATGTCTTGACTCCATAAGAAATTTGAGATCCACTCTTTCTTGTATCGCGCAACACTGCCTACCTCCTTCGAAATGCTATGAAGAGAAAACAGTCAACACTATTATGCTTTGAGTAAGATAAATTCTGCCTGTTACACAGCTGCAGGACTCACACATGCCTGATTTAGCGCGTATCAGCTCGGTCCGCCTACGCGCCTACTATTTCTGATGTCTTTGAAGAATTGAGGATCCACGCATGTGTTTTCTTATGCAAGACTGGGTGCTCACGCCCTGCTGGACCAGGAAGACAAGACATCAGCAATGTTATTGTTAGAAATCGTTTATACATTTCAGTCTAGCATATCACATAGGATACAGGATATGATTCTCATTACTAGTATGATGAAGGTTAACAGATGTTTTTGTCACTGACCTTACATCGAGGTAACCACCTCCAGGGCGTTGAAAGACGTATATAGATCTGACTTTATTATACTGTTATTTTTGGACAACGTCTTATCATATTATTTTCCTTGTAATCTGTTTATAGTTATGCCATATGTGATGTCAGTAGAGATGAGAATACGTCATCAAAGGACTTTGTCACCATATGTTTTGGACTTTGACCATAATCATGTTGAATTACTGTGCTCGGTGACCTTTTACAGTAATGTTAAAATCATAGTTGATCTGAAGTGACGAACGTTAACCTTTATGGCAATACCGTAACTTGACCCTGCTTGAAAATGTCATTCAAGTACAGAGTTTAAAATGAAACGAAACAGTACAAACAAACAAACAAACAAAAAAACATGGTGAAGACGTATTCACACATTTAGATGGTGTATCATTACTTCAACTTATTGAGCAATACCGTAGTCGAGATATTTGATTTTTCTGTCTGATGTTGTGGACTATACAGACCTTATTTCGCTGTTGACTGTTCAGAATGTCACCGGTGCTTTAACACTTTCCATGCCAGTAAATTCAGACACATCGGGAAATTTTCATTTTCTCTGTAAATGTGAGGGGAAAAAAACAATATATTTAAGGAAGAGCTCATCAGTGAACAATGAGAGACAAAATTATGAAGGTTCCTGAAACAGCTAATGTAATTTCTAAGAGGTTTTTGCACATTTCACAAACGTATTGTTTTGCCCTTGGCATACAAAGTGTTAAACGATCTAGGAATGTCTGCCTCTGCGTCGTTGTTGGACATGGTATGTTGCAATTCATGTATCACTGCTATGTCGAAATAGATACATGTATAGCGAATAATTTTGTCAGTTGTTATTATACTAAAATTGTACACATTAGTTCTTGCCCTGAATTCAAATTCATTTCACTTTTTATATATCCTTCCCACTAGGTCTCAGACTCGCTGAACATCACATAATATCTATCTTTCTTTCAGACTGACCCACCCTTCAACGTCACTTTCAAGGTTTTGAAATGCCGCTTTCCATGTCGACATATCTAGCGTGTTATAATCGAACACACAATTATTGTTCGACCCGGCAATGCCTCATCTTCTCATTGACATACACTGCCAGATATGTTTTCTTACACTCATGAACTAGAAAAACTATGACGTTTCCTCAATCATAATATGTACATGTAGCTGTAGAAAATATTCATTTTCAAAAACATGGCACAAAGTCAGATACGCGAAAACAAGCAGGAATCGCTGAGGCTTTGATGTTTTTCCCTCCATCATTTTTTAAATTATTGATCTAGTGTATATAATAATATGTAGTTGTCTGGCATCTGTAAACAATAATTTCAAAGGTAAAGACAGTGCAATCTAAAGGTCAGTTTATCTGGTAAATATCACAGGTGCCAAAACTGTGAAGTAGACAAATATTATGAGCAGTTTTTGGTTCGGTTTCTAAGCCATTGCGCAATTTTGATAAATGATTTGCCTCTTAATTCGATTCCTGTTCTCTTTTATTACATTCCTAAAGAAAACCAAGGAGATGAAAATATTGTCCTGCATGACCGTGATTTACTTTAGACATATCTTGATGTTTGGAGTTAACTTATTTCTTTTTCCTTTTTCATATTTTGTTATTTTTCTTCGAGGTCCTGTGAAATTATTCGATGTACTTATTTTCCTTTATGTTTCCTCTGTTCATTACAAAATAAATTTAAAAAAAAAAGTATTTTAAAATCCCCGTTTGCATAATTAAACAACTGACTTTCTTGATAATTTCTATCTTGCAACAGTCTTCAACTGTGTATTTCATAAAGATGGCAAGCTTCCACATCACTATTTTTAGATGTTCTTTCCTATTTTATTGTTAGTTCGGCACTTTGCAATGTTGAATAGCAACCCCTAGTCTTTCTCGTATCTGAAACTTTGAGCACATGTAGCCATTTCCACAGAGGTTCTAATGTAACTGCATTGACGATCGAGTAACATATCGACTCACACTATCAAAATCAACTCAGTTCAATAGAATGTTTAGTATTCACCCCCTGTCAACAGTGGGAAAGTATGCCAAAAGAATGGGGGCTTTGAGGTCAGTCGTTCCCTTTCGGCAAATATGGAACTTCGCTTATGCTTTCCTTGAAATTCAAAATGGATATCGTTAAATCAATCGATTCGTGTTGTCTTTTTAATGGAATACACTTGTATTTGACAGATTCAAGAGAGAACAAGGCGTTTGTATGCACAAGACACAGCTTTGCTTAGATGAAATCGTGAAGTTGTATTGTCCCTTCCTTTTCTGCTCCAATCAGAATAAAAGTTAGCCATCTGCCAACATTACGTTACCTATCTCGATATCAAAAGCCATAATGGAGGAATATCATATACAGAATTAGGACCATGTTACGCCTTCAATGATAGCGGATAACTTTAACAATGCAGTTTAGCATTTTTTAAACAAAATTGCATAGGTGGTTTCTGCAAAAATGAACACAAACGTAAATTGCAGAGTTGAGAAGGAAGGGATAATTATTATTATTATTTATTTATTTGTTTGTTTTTGTAATTTTCTTTTTTTCCCCTGGAAGAGCACAACAGGAATAAATCTAGTCATATCTTCACAGGATCAATACTCATTTCTTTTCTGGCACTCGACGCTGCTTTCAATAGGTAACACTCGCCTTACTTGTTGCCCGTATGTGGTAACTATTTCTGATAATCATACTCGGACTGATGAAAACTCCTTGCTGCACGAATCAATGTGCCAGGGGCTGCAAAACAGATGGCTTTGTTCAGGATCAGAAATAGCATCAAGTTGTGAAGTTCAGACTCATCATACTGAAAGTTGCAAAAACAGGTGGCGTTGGCGCTTGATCATAATGAAGTCTCCAGCCCTGTTATTACATTCTGTCTGTCTTGCTAGCTAAATGAAGCTTGTGCATCATTCATGTGAAACTAGTGACAAAACTGATAGAACGATTTAATATTTCTGGGCTGCTATTATTGGCAACAGATAGATTCTTTTCAGTTATGATATTGAGGCAATTGCACAATGGTAAACAGACAACAGTCTTTGATAGGCTTTGCGTAGAAATAACTTCCCGCTGGAGATTGAAAAGCGAAATACAAACTAGGCTACGCGCAGCTGTGTATTTTGTCCGTCTTTCTCCCCAATTGAGCTAATGTTTTCTGTATTCGACCACCTTGCCTTCATTTGAAACATGGCAAATTCGAGATTATCCTGCACCAGTGATCAATTATACAGTGTTCAAAATATCTAGCTGTATTATCTGGCAGTAAATACGTGGGGGGAGGGGGGGGGGAGGGTGAACACGTCACTAAGAGCTGTATTATTTTAAGCAAAACAATAATTATCAAGGTACATTTTCTTCTGAACAGCAGAAAAAGGGATGGAAAGGAAGCAACGCCTATCATGATGTAACGTATGATTTTCAAGTTGAACGTTATTTTTGCCCCATCCCTCGATCCAGGTCTCGCATGATAACATCGTGCCTTCCCCGTCCAATCTTTCCTCGCATTTCCAATGTGCCCCGCTGATATGCTACGGTATTTTGGAGTCTTCCTGTTCCAGAAAAACAGGATGAGGATCCAAAATGGGGAATCATATGGAGAGCAAAATGCTAACACATGAGAGATATAAGTTTAGCTTGTAACACCAGGAGCAGCTGGAAAATGGCAGGAACAGAGGTGAAGGATTCTGACAGACATGTGTATCACCACTGTTTCCTCACCGACATGGGCGTACAGTTTGAAAACTAGAGCCATGGTTGGCAGGGAGATCTGCTCCTGCTATGACAAGCTGGGGATGGACATAGAAATGGATTTTCGTGAAAGACTTCCGATGCCGGATGGAAAATATTTCAGTAATGTGATGGCTGATTAAAACATGACGTGGACTAATGTGGCCTCGGCAGAGCGAAGATCTGGCTGTAATATGATAGTTACCGTATTGGCATGAGGTTGACAGAGATGTTTTGATGGTTACCGATACGTGGACAAAACAGGGACCAAGTTGGCTCTGAATAAAAAAATGACATAAAAACTGATGGCTGATCTACAATTTCATATCATGTCTCTGAGCTAGTGACAAATAACTTAACCATCTGTTTTCACCTTTTTTTCTCGATACCCTTTTCTGTTTTTTTTTTTTTTTTCCTGTAGCCGCTTCCTCTTCTCTGATAGTCACAGTAGTTATAGCCTGAATTATTATCAATTGACTAATTTTGATAATTATATAATACAGTGGTGGTGAATTTTATTTGCTTTCCTTCATATTAGCAAGTTCAGAGTATTCATATTCTTGAATACGAGTGATTGTCGAAGGACCATGAAGGGTGATTATTTCACTAACAAAACTAAATGGTTTTGGTCCCTTATACAGGCACGTACTTGTGCATGAATGTTCAAGTGTCCGTGGCCAGTACGCTTAGTTCAGAGATCAGCGAATTACAAGATATAATGCGATTAAATCTATCTATTGTAACTCAACCCTTTGACACATTATTCCTATTATCAGTAAGAACTCAATTTAGTCATGTTTTTTTTTTTCCACGCTGTCAACACATTCTTGCACCTCAACGCATTCAAAAAAAGATATAGCACAAAGATATCATCTCACATTGGCTCACTAAGGCTACTGGCGATGAAGATTCTTCCCTCACGTGTTTTTGTATGTTTGTTAGTTCGTTTGTTTTATATATATATTCAATTTACAAAGGTACACAGGCCACACCCCCCCTCCCCGCCCAATCCCACACAAAATACGTGCGGATGGACTAACTTGACGCACCATAGAAAGCTGAAGAGCTGTTTATGACCCCATGAAAATAGGCCTATTCTTTGACAAACTCAAGACAAAAACATGGGACACAGACATAATGCCCATACACTCTGTGGACTAGACCCAAGAATACTGGGGGAAAATAAGACTCTGGGATGTTGGATCCACATAAAAGACATGTGAAAGTGCTCAGCCTTGTGAAAGGAGACAGGAGGGTATTGGATCCAGGACATGAGGTCGGAGACAGAGAATGGATTTCCATTACGCCAGTATCTCCTGGGGGGAGCCTGTTGAGAAAAAAACTGTGTTCCCTGTTCGTCAGTTTCAATATATCCTGGCCAAAAAACCAAGGGTGGCCAGTTTCCATAATGCCGAACATCATTCGAGAACACATTTTATCTCCTTCCTTTGATTAAATGTATGGTGCTGATTTCTGCCACACTAAATTTAGCAAAACCACTCTACACTAAAATATGAATTGACCTTTATTGTAGCTCACCGTGCAATCACACCTAGACCATCTGACCTTTATTGGTACATTTCATTAAAAAAAAAAAAAAGGATGAGTAAATATATTCCTGGCGTTCGTTCTGTATACGTCTTTCAACCTCCTATCTGGTGGTTACTTCGACTTTTTCCCTTAAAAAAAAACAAAAAACTGTTCATGCCTATACTATCTAAAAAAAAAAAAAAAAGGAGGAGGGGGAGTTTGTCCCGATGGTCATTCTTACAAAAAAAAAAAAAAAACACATTTGGTCCGAAGGTCACAGCCAGTGGTGGCCGTCGGTGTGCACGTGGGAGAAATATATTCCTGGCATAACTGACACCCCTGATTTATATCACAAACTCTTCTAGCTTTAAATCAGACCTAATAAAGCTGAAATTTGAACTATGGAGCAGGTCAGTTAGAACCTCAATCTGAAACAAAATAAGTTTTATTCCATACTGAATTTTCATTCGGAGCTCCCCACTCGTTCTAGCTCCCTTTGGTTCTTTTCTCTCTTTTTCCTCTTCTTCTTCCTTTCTCTATGTTCCCTTTTCTCTCGCTCTCTTTTTCTCCTCTTCACCACTCATTCTATCTATGGTTTCTCTCTTGTGCGCGCGCGCTCTCTCTAACTTTTGTAATAGTCGCTTCGTGATTCTCTGATATTCGTAAATATTATTTATTTTGATCTAAGATAATCTTGTACTCAATGTCCACAAGATGAGGACAATCCATTTTTGAATTCATTTTCATTATGATTTCAACAATCCATTGTTCAATCTTCTTAGTGTGACTTGCCCTTTTCTCTAGCAGAAACGCAAAGATGAGCATAATAATCATAATCCGGGGTGGGGGGAAGGAAGGATGCACTGAGAGAAACGACGAGGATGACCTCTGAACCCACATAGTATTCCTTTACTCTTTGTTTCACTCAATTATTTTACAGATACATGTCAACTCAATTGTACAGGTATACTCAATGACAGACGTAAACGCATAAATATGTTACATATCGGAATTCAATGTCAAGTCGATTTACGATTATAAGCCGTCTAGTCATCATCCTCTTGCAACCAAGCATTTCGCGGCTCCATATCTCGCATTTCACCTCAGATAGGTGTGTAGAGTGGGAAGAAAATGATGTCCGGACCCATTCGACTATTGTGAAAGGCCTCGATTAGATACCACGAGTCATCCAAAGCGATCTTAATGGTTCGCTGCTCCGTTCGATAATAATTTCACAGGATGACGAAATAAATGTGTGTGTGTGTGTGTGTATGTGTTAGTGCGTGTTTTATGCTTGCAAGCGCCCATGTGTATGTGTGCAAATGGGTGAGTGTGACTTCGCTTTTTTTCTTGCTTGCTTTATCCTTTTCCTGTCAGCCCTGCGATTATCTGAGAGTGTTATCATCTATTTCACATTCCACATTTTTTTTTTTCCCTGTTTTTTCACGCCGGCTCCATTTACATTTATTCGAACTTATTTATACATAAAGATATCCCTGCATGTAAATGGGCGTATTTATTTCTTTTCTTCTTCTTTTTAATAGTAGATGATAGAATGATAGAAGAGATGGGGTGGGGGGAGCGGGGGAGGGGGGTGGTGGTAGTGGTGGAATCCAATTGGAATCAATGAGTTCTTTTTTCCTTTCTTTTCTTTTAGATTGGACTTTGTTTTGAGGATAATACTGAAAGTTTTCCTTTAACTTCTCTCTCTCACTTTCTCTCCCCTTTCCAGTCCCATGATTAAAGAATTCCGCAAGCAACACGACACTTGCGTGTTCGCGGATACAAACGCAATCAGAACAAGGGGGCTGAGATAAAGAGAGAACAAAAACTGACAAAAAGAGAGGAGAAAAGCGGCGTACGGCACAGAGAAATGAAGGAGCCAAAAAACTGTGTGGTCAGATACGGAAGGGAATGCGATAGAGATATCAAAGAGTGCGGGGAAAGCCAATACTCTCAACGAACAGCTTACCAAAGGTACTGTCAGACTACTAACTCCTCCATTCTCCCATCTCTCCCCTCCCAGATATATATGCAAGAAATATTCACACACACATACATACGGACAAAACATTACGAATAGCATCAGGAAGAGAAGACTCAAGAAATGCAATATAAGAGTTTAAAAAAAAAAAAAAAACTGATTAACCAAATCTCTTAAAAAAAAAAAAAAAAAGAGTGCACACACAAAATAAAGAACATCCAAGACCATTAATGTGTTAAGCAAGATCGCAGAGAAAGGACAGTCGATTTCGATCACTTTCATGAAATCTTTTCCTGGTGCTTATCTTTTGAGTCAAGAGAGAATAATAAGGATGCCGCAGGATGAACTTTCCGACTAACTCGCTGCGTGGGCTGTCGTTAATATGCAAGATTGTACGTAAGTTGTGGCTAAGAACTTTCCAGTCCAATCGTCTCAAAGTTGTCTTGTCTTTTCCAGCCAGTATATCTGTATTTCTTTCAACTGATAATCCCACGGAGATCGGTTTGACTAACTGCTCTGATCTTGTGATGTGGATATAACTTTCTGGCTTGCCACTTCTGGTAGCTGTTAGGTCCTCAAAATTTTCTGCATGTTCTTTGATCTCACAAGATCGGTTATGTCACTATTCAATAAAGTACATACGTAAGATCTAACGATAATCCTAATGTTTTGTGATTTTGTCTGAGTTTGCAGTGCAATTATGAAGCTCCGTGACTTGCAACCACAGAAGAAAAAGGAAAGGACAACAACGCACATAATGCCGCTATTTTATTCGGCCGTACGAGTATTTTGTCAATCATACCCCAATCTTCTGTTGTGCAGCTCGCCGATGTTCATGCAGTTTTGGCGTGCACTTCTGCATTTGAACCCTGATGATTGTGCTCGGGTATTTAAACTGGTTGGCGATTGCTAGCCCTTATCCATGTGCTGCAAATGTTTCTGCTTGTAATTTCGTTGTCTCTCTTGGTCTGGTCTTTTCGGAACTGATCTCCATTCCCAAGTCAGCTGAAGTATCGTAAGCTTTTGTTCTCAAAACATAACCCTAACAACAAAACATTTTTTTGATATGTTGCCATAATAGAATCTATTATTAATTTAATTTATCAGCTAACGACACTTTTACATCAGGTTTAGGAGGCTCTGTAATGTGCCATTATGTTAAAACTCCTGGGAGATTTTCCTTCTGTTATATTGTTTGACCATTTTTCTTACATGATCAAAAGTGTATAGCACACAGGAAAGCTTACAACCGTCTGCGTGACTGCACGAAGAAAATAATTATGATACAGATACACGCGTTGGATACAAATTCTGTTTGAAAATAATATCATGGTACGCAAACCTCCGGCCTTTGCTGTTTTGCGTCCTCTAGAGGTCTGAAAACTACAGAATAATACTGTCATGACCAACAACCGAGAGGCATCTACTAATTGATACCCTCTGTGCATATTTATGCCACTTAAGGCAATTCCAGGAAAGAGCGTGAGTTATAAGCCAAGCCACATTCTGCTTAGCATTATCGTGCGCACTGTGGGACAATTTCATGACCTCTAAATGGGTTTAGCAGCCTGCATATTAATATATCCTAGGGCCCACTAGTACAGTGCTTGAGTGCTCAATGAAATGATAGCCCTGCTGCCTAAAAGGTCAATAGATCTAATTCATGTTTACGAAACAGGAGAAGCAACATCAGTACAAGACACCCATAGCCGACCTAAGAAACTGCACATTGCGATAAATTGTGGTATGCACCATCACTAAGATCCGATTGGGTGTGATATCTGAAATATTTGTAGCATAGACAGCAAATCATAATTCAGTATACCCAAAATTAAATCCTGATTGAGCTTGAGAACCAAATTATTTCAACTGCAGCTCTCTTTGCTATATCACATCGAATAGCCGATAAATTCTATGTCGAAGAACATATAATCGTAGGTGTCTATATACGTGCAAATGAATGCATGAGCGTTTTAAATACTCGTGCCAGTTCATTAAATCTCTGCCAAAGGTAGCTACCCACGCGTTAAAAGCTCAAAAGGATAGTGTTTAGTCAGAACCATTAGCCGGGTGCAATCTGACACGATTCTCTTTTAGATCTCCCTAGCACTAATAGAACATGGCGGCCAATTTGCCTGTAAGCTGAATCCTGCGGTTTAGCCAATAATTCATCTATCATCCCCG
>JBCAUA010840030.1:0-13710 GCA_038406235.1 Peronia verruculata
CAGCAGGGTGGGGGGGGGGGAGAGAACATGGAGCAGGGGAGGAAAAGGGGAATAAAACGTGTGAGATAGAAAGAATTAGAGAGAGAAAGAAAGAATGAAAGGGAGAGAGAAAAGGAAAGACTGAAATAAAATTTGAAAGACAGACAGACAGAAAGAAAATAGAAAGAAAGAACAGGTGATGAAAGAAAGAAAAACATGCCTCAAAGCTCATTGTCTTTTTGTGTCCAAAATTTTTAAACCAGCTTCGAACGCTCTGCTATAAACAATTCAGGGCATATAGAAGATAATTATGGTCTTGCACATGAAAAACACGTCAACATGGGGGACGCCATTAACCCAAAGAGTGACAATAGAATTGCTGAACTGTTAGGTAATAATCGTTAAAATGTCATACACGACTGTTAAGAGCGTCTGGGAATGTATAAAACTTTAACTCTTTGAGCGTCTCTGAGCCTACCATGACTCTCTGAACGATTTAAGCTTATGAGACTGTAATAGAAGATCGTGATTCTTTGTTCGTTGTTTACATCAAGACCTTCAACTTAAAGAGGTCATAAAATGTGTGTTCTTTCTATCTCCAATTATATAAGTTCACAATTTGACAAGAGATAAAATGTGCGAGAGAGAGAGAGTGAGAGAGAGAGAGAGAGAGAGAAGAGAGAAAGGAAGATATAAATTTAAAAAACTGTTCAGCATGATAATAAAAACGAAAACGACGGACAAAGGATCACGACCGCTTTTTGTACTCGCCTTCAGTAATCTGATATACCACCTTTAAAGTAGACGGAATCGGCTTCTGTGATTAGTTAGTAAATACAAAGCAAATACCGTATTACGATGTGGTCTTGCTCATCGCTATACCGATTGTTAAATACTAAGTACATGAATTTCACTTGTATGAAAACACGAATGGAATTAATCAGTTAACATACCCACAATGCATTTTGCGTTATACACTATAGATCAAATTTACACAGGTAGGCGGGCTGTCAATGGGCGCCTTTAAAAACAACTTGAAAGCTGAGCGTGTTTTGATTCAGTGGTATGTGCAAACACGTGGGTGCATTGATGTCAATTTGTAGCAGTTACGGCTCGCAAGGTTATGGCGAAAAAAAGAAATATGAGATGCGACGCGATGAACTCAGGCTCTCGTCAAATTTTGAACTTCTGGAGTTATTGGTATCACTGTGAATATTATTCATTTCCCTGTCTGTGTGTGAAAAAAATCTTTGTTTTATCTTAAAATATTGGCAATTAAGAAGATGGGGATGCCTTCTGCTGCAGCTGAATTTAGTGAGGAAACAACCGTTCACTTTTGTTAATCCTTAATAATCGTAGGCTATATCACTAAATTACCATTTTGGACCTTTACTCAATCACTTCCAGTAAATTTAACTCTCAAATGCATTTTTAGATTGGTAAGCTTATAAAAAGGTTCTGAGGAGAAAAAAAACTGCATTAAAAATTCAATGCCTGTTGAAAAACACATGATTTCTCTGGTCACCTCAGTTGGGCGAGCGCCTGATTTCATCGCTGTGATCGTTTTGAACAGGAAATTGCAGTGGAAAGTATAATGAGCATTTGTTGTTGTTGTTGTTGTTGTTGTTGTTGTTGTTGTTGTTGTTGTTGTTGTTGTTGTTGTTGTTGTTGTTGTTGTTCAAAAATGAGCAAATGAACATGTAAATAAAATAAATACATATGTTATCATAAATAGATTTAAAAAATAGCAAATGAATAAATACAAAAAGAAAAAAGACAAAGAAACAATTTTTAAAAAAAGAAAGAAAGAAAGAGAAAAGAGAGAAAAGAAAGGACTCAGGTCAAGCTGCAGCCAAAAGACTGAAATACAATGGTAGATTGTTTTGTTTTATTTTGTTTTGTCCCAATCAGAACACACTTTGTCTCAGACCGTGGGTTTACTTTTACTAGTATACTTGCTGGAGAAAACATTCCTTTCTCCTTTGCTATCTGCCTCTTCACGGCTGTAAAATCGTTGCTTGTTTAGGTTTACATTTGAAATGACATAAGCCTCTCACACTGTTGTTCCACATTTGAATTAGATCTATCTGAGGCCTATGCAGTCAGTGAGAGAATGGAGTTCGCCTGTACAACTGACCTGGTGTTTTCACTGGCTGACTGAACCAGCGCGAACCGTACTTGGACACAGCGGCTACCCGGTACTCAGGGGTGATGCAGATGTCGCTGATGGAGGTCACCTGGTAGTGGTCACCTCGCACCTGGAGTGAGTGAGTGAGTGAGTGAGTGAGTGAGTGAGTGAGTGAGTGAGTGAGTGAGTGGGACATATGAATGGATTGACGAACAAACAAACAAGACCAAAGGTATAGTTAGCTGACTGGATGGATGGATGGATGGATTCATGACTGGGTGGATGGATGGATGGATGGAAGGATGGATGGATGGGTGGACGGATTCATGGGTAGATGGATGGATCTATAGATGAATGGATGAATAGTTGAATGGATGGATCGATAGATGGGCAGATGGATGGATGGATGAATGGATGGATGGATGGATGGATGGATAGATGGATGGATGGATGGATGGATGGATGGGTGAATGAATGAATGGATGGGTGGATGGATGGATGGATGGATGGATGGATGGATGGATGGATGGATGGATGGATGACGGGGTGGATGGATGGATGGATGGAAGGATGGATGGATGGGTGGACGGATGGATTTATGGATGGATGGATGGATGAATGGACGGATGGATATATGGATGGATGGATGATCAAACACACGAACTGAGTGACAGACTGTCTAACAAAGACTTACCCAGCCCAGCTTGACCCAGGAGTTTGGGCGAGGTTGGTGCTGAGAGATGACGTAGACAGTGTTAAGGGATGCCCTGGGGTCCAGCTCCCAGGACAGAACTATGGTTTTAGTGGACGGATTTCTAGTGGCAGTAACCACAGGTCGCTCTGGGACATAGCCTGTCAAATATCAAGGTTGTCATCACAGGTGTCAAAAGATAATTTCTGACATTGTTACATTACGGGTGTAACATTTAACTGGCGGGACTGCAGTCTAACATTATATTGACTATCGATGTAATAACGTTTTATGTTTTGGAAAGGGGCGCGATAAATATTACGGAGTGCCTGTTCGTCCATCAGCCATCAGGAGTATATTTCAATTCATTTATCTAGACATGGTCATCCATATATTTGTCTGTCTCTCTGTACTTCTGTCTTTACGTCCGCCCCTCCGTTCGTCCGTCCATTCCTCCACCCATCCATCCACCCATCCATCCATCCATCTGTCTATCCATTGATCCATCCATCCATCTTTCATCCATCCACCCAGTACACCTATCTCCTTGTTTATCTGCCTGGTCTATCTATCCATCAACAGGTAACTAAATCACTCTACCTTCGGGTATAGCCAGTATTGAGCAGGTGCCCACACATTCGGCCTGATTTTGGTCTCCTGTCCGCTCCGAGCAGTTGATGATCCACCTGGCCCTGTTTGTGCTCAGAACTCGAGGGTCCAGATTCCCACATTGTGACTGACAGACCGGCTGTGAACGGGAGTTTGCGTTATGGTTGCTGAATCTAGAATCTTAGACTATTAGGCCTACACATACATGAGTGATCTATAGGTCTATCGATTGGCTTAAAGCTGGAACAAGTCAGTGTGTTTTCAGTACAACGTGTGACCTTGGAATTATTACATTTTATATTGCCTCAAATATATAGAAAAGCGAACTGCCAGAAAAAGAGATAGAACGAGAGAGAGAGAGAGAGAGCATAAAGAAGGAGAGAAGAAAGGAGGGAACGGAGAAAGGAAAAAAACTGAAACAGAGGAGTGAATGAAGAAAAGGTAAAGTGTAGGAAAGAGAGAATGAGAGAAGAAAAGGAATGAAGACTAAGATATTTCTCTATAATGATGGAACAACAGAGGCTATTACTGAAAGCAGTGGTAGCTTTGGAGTACAAGACATGACTGTGCGACTACTGATGACGTTCTTGTCACTGTTGTTGTTGTTGTTGCTGTCACTATTGTTGTTTTGTTGACGTTGTTGCTATCAACTCTATTTCCTTACTTTTCAAAACTCAGTCACTGATTCAATCAGTGAAAAACAACGAAGAGAAGGGGTTAAAAGAATTAAACGCAGGGCAAATGAAGATAACGATGTACATGATCATTTTATAAAATATCTGCTGGGAGGTTTTTTTTAAAGTATATAGTCCTGCGACTTAAATTTTCTTGGCCTGCATGCGCACCTCGATGCTGATATTTTGGTTCATTAAACTGAATACTACTCAAAGGAAAGGGTTTTGAACGCGTGACGTGTCCCGCACGGAAGTGATGACGGACAAAATTAATGATAGTTCGGCATTAAAAAAAATAATTAAAACAACTCTGTAGATTCAATCAAAATAAAGAGAAGCATATAGCACAGTTGGGTATCAGTTGCCCACGTCTGTAATTTTATTTGAATTTTAAATGCCTGCCGATTCCGACTTTATTGGACCATAACATAAGTGCCACACCCCCTGATCGCTCTTATTATATAGATAATAAAACTGTCTAACCGGCAACTAACAACAACAACAACAAAATAACCAAATAAGATATGGAAAAAAACTTTATATTAATTTTCGAGTCAACAGACATGATACTATTACACAAGAACTGTTACTTGGGTTTAACAATAATGTTTTGTTGGCTCACAGTAAGTTTAGCTAAATCTAAATAAATCGTGTGGTGACTTGGTAAAAGAGAGAAAAAGAATTCAGCCAATTGCGACTTGTTTTTTGTTTTATTTTAATCTACTTTCTCTAATTATTTTCTTTCATTTGATTAGCAGACAATCATGATGAAAGGTCTTAATCATCTCCGTTGATCCTCGCTCATCCTAGGGATCAAATGTAAAAAGTGCCAGATAGTTTTAATACGCCATTAGGTGTTTGTGAGCCCATTAACTGGAAGGATGAAGATAAGGGCGTTCAATTTCCTGCCTTCGTTATAAAATGTCACTTTGTCACTTACACAGTGATGACAGGCTAGCGATAGGCAAACAAAAAAGTTTGCCACTGCTGACAGGATTCAGAGAGAGAGAGAGAGAGAGAGAGAGCGCGCGAGAGAGAGAGGAGGAGAAAGAAAGAGAAAGATTTTGGCAGCAGCCAGAGAGATCAAAATATTCCAGTGCAATCCGAGATCACAGACATGTTCTCATACGGTATTCAGTTACAGGGATAAATAAGGTTAAAGGTCACAGTGTTCCTACCCCATCCTGGAAACACCAGGCCTGGCACTGGGCCTCACACAGTTCCTCCACAACATTGGTCTCCACCACGTACATCTGGACATTCCCACGTGACTCGGCCACCCTGGCCGTCTTACACAGGTCCCAAACACTCCAGCTGCAGAGCAGTGATAGCAGCAGTGTCCACTGTGATGGTCTGTCCAGCAGGTCCATTGAAAGCATACTAGTCAGTCTTGACCTCCTACTTTGAGCATCACAGTTTGAACATTTCACCACCACTATCTGTAGGGCCCGATGTCAGACGTCTAAACTATCTATATCCACTTCATATGTAACATTTGTCAAGATATAAATTTGGATAAACTGTTAACAATATCATAAAGTGAGGTGCTCCTGTAAGCTAGTGACCATAACAATCTTGTGTTTCCTCGCAATGAACGCTTGCCGTGTCCCAAAGTTTACTCCGATGGAGACTGTGACGTCAATCAAGTCCCGACCTAACCTAGGTAAAATATGTAGACAGCAGGTAGGTATAGAGAATAAATATTACTATGAAACAGAGAATTGAACATCCTGTTAGCGAAAATAACATTTTCACTGAATGTCCCACTTGGATGCAAAATGGTGTGTACAGAAAGCTCCTTTTAAACTTCAGTATTATACCGTCTCAAATGGAGATTTCTCAAATATCGAAGGAGTCAAATCGCTCAATGCACCAGGTGACTGAAATTTTATTTTCATCCTCTCAAAAGAAAAATATGAATGCCTAAAAAAAAAAAAAAAGAGAGAGAGAAAGAGAGAGAATCCATAATTTCTGTAAGGGCTCTTTAGTAGCGAGACCAAGTATGTATAGAAGGTTTATACTCTGACAATGCTAATGCCAATGGATTACACACAGTTAGATTGCAACGAACTTGTTGTTCTTTTTTTGAGTCCATTGTGCATTACGTGTCACTGAGTATAGTCTTTTTAAGAAAAAATAACTGTTTACAACAGGCTATTATGTGATTATTTAAATTTTTGTTTGTCTTGTTTACTTTTCGAACTTTAAAGACTCTGCTCCTCCATATAGAAAACAAAATATGAAATGTTGTTTGTTTGTTTGTTTGTTTGTTTGTTTGTTTGTTTGTTTGTTATTGTTCTTTTCAGATCTAGTGACACATTTGGCTTTTTGGGAAGATCAGAAACGACAGCAGCCGAGCTGTACTGACGCCATCTGTATAATGTTTTGCTGCTGTTTCATCAACTGGAGCTTTGATATGGTGGACCGGGCGTGCGACACGATATGTGGGCTGACAGGTGATAACTCTGAAAATTTAAAGTGTAAAATAACGCTCAGAACAATTTATTGGCCCGAGTTTGTAAATTAAAATATTAAATGGTGAAGATGGTATGGATCTTGAAATGGAATTTTTGTTTGAAAAATGGATTTGCGATGTTTGTATTTTCTGGAAAGTTCTGCCATTTAGGAACACAAAAACAATGATAACAAAATGGATAGTCATTCTAACAAGTTGGAGTTTTGTCTGTCTACAAATGATCTGACTCAGGCCTATTACTGCTTTTCTTCGATG
Source organism: Peronia verruculata (assembly GCA_038406235.1). Lineage (NCBI taxonomy): Eukaryota > Metazoa > Mollusca > Gastropoda > Systellommatophora > Onchidiidae > Peronia > Peronia verruculata. Next base: position 6,813 of record JBCAUA010840030.1, read on the forward strand.
GCTGGGCTTAAATACTCAGTGGCTTTGGGCTCACACTTAAATGTACTCATATTTACATTATGACCTCATCCACTAATGCCTGGATTCCAAATGTCACAACTTGTATGTGGATTTCTGTCTGTGTGATGTTTTTACCCAAAGAGTTGCTGCCCAAAGTTTAGATACTTTGAAATGTTAATGTCACAACTTGAAATTTTGGGCCTTTAATTGGAGAAATTTAATTCTTCCTGCATAAGAAAAGCTTTAATTCCATTTTTAGAAGAATGACTTCATGAATGTGCCAGTTTTCTCCATAATTTATGTCAGTTCCTAAGTATTTATAGACAACTAATTTGTTCAACTCTGTTGTTATTGATGTCTGATCGGAATAATACTTAATAGTCAGCGGAGATAAAAATTGATCTTTTTTTATTATTTATTTATTTATTTATTTCTCGTTGTCCTAGAGGCATTAGGGATTCGCAGCTTTTTTTTTTTCCCACCAATATTTGGATTGCTAAAAATCATTTACTTCAGTGTCATTTTAAATCACAGCATGGATAGCAGAATGATCTGTAGATTAAATTATTGTAATCACATCGACAGTCACTAGTACAGATGATCTATAAAAACGAAAGCGTATAGGGCTGCTGGGACCTCCAGTCTTTATAGCTATGGTGTCCAAAGTTGCTCTCTGAATCTTAACCTATTGGTGTCGATATTGTAAGGGCTGAAGAATTCAGGGGTTAAACAAGCTGCCACAGCTACTATTAACAAGATAAACAAGCTGCTTACAATTTCAGACATTGAACTGTTTACCATCTGTGAGCTGGAATCGCGTGAAGCAACTACAAAGAGTACCTAAATATTGGGCTTTGTCCCGCCAATATGTTTTAAAAGATTGTTCCACTTAAATACAATCACAATATTTTCCACAGTCCATGGCTTCTTTACAGACGTGATGAGAATCAGGACCGAATCTGACCTGGTGTAAAATGTTGTTAATGCCATTTTATCGTTGAACCAATGGATGACAGCATTGTCGGGTAATAAGAATTCAAATGATTACGTTTCTCTTTTTTTTTTTTTTTTCCTGAGAGCGGAAATTTTCGACATCTTTATAGATCTTGCTCATATTTAAAAAAAGAAATTACGGAAAATGTTGAAGGAGGGGAAGGGGGAGGGGGGAGTAGGACATCAGGCCCGCCTTCCTTTTGCTTCAATCTATACTAAAATACTAGGTTTGTATTTGGTGAGAAAATGTGGAAGTCCGTTGGTACTTAGTGGCTGTAACGGCCATGTTTGACTGATTTGCTGACCATGTATTCGACATCAGTGGTGATAGTTAAAAGTGTTTGCCTCCAGCGGTTTTCAAACTCCTTTCTAAGACCTGTCAAGCTCCCCGCTATCCGCCCCCCCCCCCCGACCCCAATCCCTCAATAAATCTTCAAGATAGTGAGAGTCAGTGAGAGAAACTGTGATATTATATAATGAGAGGCAGTCTATCTGCAGAGGCAGCGCTCAGAGCCAGGCTGCGCTCAGAGCCAATCCCCTCGGATCTCGATAGCACAGTGTGTGATCTCGTACTGTGACACTGAGTGGTTAGTGAAGGTGGCCTCATATTGAACAGTAAACACACACACACACACACACACACAACTTGCTGTGGGGAGCGGAGCTAAACTAAGTGCGGCTTGCAGGCAACTTTCCAGTCGACATGCTGGGTCTAAACACTGTTATGTGGCACCATCTTCCAGAATTTGATTCCTACAGGCAGGTGAAGGCCGTGCATAATCTCAGATTTTACATAAGACACAATCACTTCCGGTGTGCCAACATGGCAACGTTCTGTGTGTGTCGTTCAAGCTATGTTGTATCGATAAATCTATACTCTTGATACTTTAGATTCTTTGGATCACATACATTAATTGTTGTTCTGGCAGTTGCAGCCGCCCTTTTTTTTTTTTTTTCTCGTCTTTCACTAAACCGACATTGTTTTTTTTTTTTGTTTTGTTTTTTTTTTTTTTACCATTGCCTTAAAGCTTTTTTTTTTTTTTAGCAACTTTAAAAATACGTTAGTCTAGATCTAGCTTCGGTCTCTTGATGATGTAATACGATCTCCGACAGAAAAACCAGTGCATGTTTAGTAGTAGGCTGGTTTTACTTGCCTTGTCACAGATGGATCTACACCACATTACAAATAAACACATTGATAGGGTTAGCACACAAATCCACTGCTCCGCTCGAATGCATTGCATGGAATCTTCACATCATCACTGTCATTAAATGTCATCGAAGCAACAAGTGATCCAAGTTTGCCTAGAAATAATGATCAACAATGACATTTATACCAACACAATCCACTCAAGTTACTTTACTTTCCAGTGTCACTGCCGTGTGTTTCCTGTCTGTTGTTTACACACGGTGTTCGCTATGTCTGCAGTCTGGTGGTCATCCATAGCTGAACAAACTGTGAACAGGATTAAGTTGAGCACAGTGCTAGCGTGGAGAGGAAGCGGCACTGCTGACATGTCGGTCACCATCCCGTCCACTGGCCGTGTGGTAAAACTGAGATAAGGAACAACAGTTGGCAGCTTTCTCAGGATCGCAAATAGTTCAGTCCTTAACACACTGTCATAGATAAATGAAACAAACTTATCTCGACAAGGAGCAGATTCTTTACTTCAATCAACAGGTTGTTGATGCAATATGTAACGACACCGACATTCAAAGCCAAGGAAGTATATCAGAAAAAGGATGTGAGGCCGACTTGTGAATTCAGATCAATTCATTCACAAACAGAATACATTCAGAACGCGTGTCCTTACGCCTACATACAGAAATGGAGATCATTCAAACTAACAGTTCTGAAGATCACAGCCGACTAAGTCTGTAAAAGAGAGAAAATCTCTGCTCATTGTATGGGAAACAAAAAGTTCGAACATTAGATAATAAGTGGAACTTCAGCTAGGGAAAACAAGCCATTGAAAGATTGAGAACCCTTGCATAGTTTGAAATAACTATGTTAAAATATGTACAAGTAAACAATGGTAGTTTTCCTGGTTCTGACTGAGCGACGTAAATTACTGAAGCACATTGGGTGTGGTACTACTGGTACAGGCCTACACTGTGTGCTACTGACTCCTGGCGCATCCAGTCTGGCAAACAGTGAAAAAGCTGGCCTGTTTTTCTTTTTCTTTCTTTTTATTTCATTTTATTTTATTTTACTTTATTTTATTCCAATGTGCGATGATTTTCGATACTCTGATATGTGTGTAACATCCAGTCCAGATTATGACCACTTTCATTTATATTACATGGGGACACGGTGCAAGAACAGTGGACGTAATCAAGCAAGTAGATTTCTCCTCAGGGTCTCGATCCTACTCTCGGTGTCTTTGTCACGTCACGAACAGAAAAGATCATTATTATTCAGCCCCTGTTGTGAAATGTGTGCATCTCAACTCGCCTGGGAATCTCCAAAATTCCTTCTAAGCCAGGATGTCTTCATGCCGTTGGTAGAACATTCTTAACTCATAGATGTGAACATGAAATTGGAGCTTGATCGCTTGTAATGTTTTGTCTTTCTGCTGTGCGTAGGAGTGGACAGCTGTCAGCAGAAACAAATCACATGTAAAAAAGTTAGTGCATGCAGATTTTTTTTTTTTTTTCCAAGTGACTGTGGGTTGTACAGCCAAAGTATCTAACTCTGGCCTAGTTTCAGTTTCCTGATCGTTTCACAGTGATCCTGTCACGTGTCCACCACATCTCGAAGTTTGAGAGTTTAGTTAAGTATGGATGCAATCTTTCAATCATCTTCGCTTTACTGCGCGGCCAGTTTAATAAGAATTTTTTTTTTTTTTTTAAATTTCCGTGAATAAAGGTATCTTCCGCCACTCTTCATCCACCATTTCAATGGCCGGGGGGGGGGGGAGAGGATGAGTGGATTTCTGAGCATGATAATCTTAATCACATATAAAAGACAAAATTGACCCATCAAATTTGAATTCATCAGTCCCAAGTGACAGAAATTTGCATCATTTTCTTTTGTTATTATCATTATTATTATTATTATTATTATTATTATTATTATTATTATAAGTCTCTTATGGCAATGTTGCCAACTTGAATTTCGCTTCTTGCAAAACGGTTGTGTTTGTCTGTGTACGTGCGTTTGTATGTGTGTCTGCATGTGTACATGTACGTGCGTTTATCTCTGTGTATGTTATTTTTTCTTTTTCTTCTCTCTCTCTCTCTCTCTCTCTCTCTCTTTAAATTAAAAAAAAATATATTAGTCCATAGAATGGCCTTTGCGTATGTTTAGTGTTTTACTCGTATGGATACTATAACACGGTATAAGGGGGGGGAGGGAAAGGGGGGCGGGTCCTTGGAAACCGCTTGGGGGAGATGATTTTAACCATTACCATCGAATTTGGCATGGTCAAATTAGACGAAAACAATCGAAAAAAAAAAATCGAAATCGCTCATGGTTGCCATGGCAACGGTCGCCATCTTGGATTTTGCTACGAAATATTCTGTAACTTAACCCTCTTTAGGCTCTGAACTTCACCGACCGATAAGCTTGTAATTTTGTGTTCATATTTTACCATTCCATATCTAAATTTTGTCATAACATAATTTTGATTTTTTTTTTTTTTTTTTTAAATTTGGTATGTGGAAAGGTCGCTGATTTTTCGAAAATTTGACCCTAAAATCTCAAATTTCTCGAAAACGATATCAAAATTCCTCCTGATATGATTTAGATATTGTTTAGATCTATATTCATGCCAAAGTTCATCGCAATTGCTCCGCAGGTAACAGAGGAGATAGCACATTTGTGCTAAATTTTTTTTAAAAAACGCATTTTGAGAAAAATGCATTTAAAGTTGTTGTTTTTGTTTTGTTTATTTCGCTAAAAAAAAAAAAACTATTAAGAGCTTTTGATCGGACGTTCAACCCCAAAACATCTTTGTTTCACCTACTAGACCTCTTTCCATGCTTTCTATGCCTTTATTTGGCTTCTCCTGTGCCCCTACTTTCATTTTTTCTCCATTTGTGCTTCCCTACCCCCATCAGCGGAAGGGCTTCCGTGGAGTCATTTTAGGGTCCAGAGAGGGCTATATATGGCCGCCATTTCTTCCTTGGTCAAAACCAAGAGCGTTTTTACCCTTTCTGTGACAGATAATCCACATTTACACCCTGAAAAAGCAGAAACACGGCATATATATATATGGTAGTGCATAGGTAGGGAAGATATTCATCATCAATGATCAATGCACGCCATAGTGATGATGAATATCTTTCCTCCCCAATGCACTGACCTTTCCGTCTTGTCCTCTATTCTCTTTACCTTCTCGGTTATCGTAGAGATCTAGAACAACTCCTCTGGCTTAACCTGCTGGGACTCTCGACCAGCGCAAGTCCTCCCTAACGCTAACATGTAGATCCGACGAGCGGGTGACAGTCCTCCTTAACGCTAATTATAGATGGTGTGCATTGATCATTGATGATGAATAATTACAGATGGTTTGCATTGATCATTGATGATGAATATCTTCCCTACCTACGCACTTCCTATACATAATATATGTCCTTCTGTTCAGGTATCTGCATCGCTGTTTCCATACTTTGTAAGAACCAATTATAGCACTTATGCCACACAACTAAGCCAAGTATTTACATTCTGCGTTGTTTAACTTTAATCTGTTTAGGCCTGTAACAAACCGTATATGTATGTCTCCAAGGCTTCCACATATTACAATAATTATTTCTGAATGATAGCCAATGTTGTTTATTTCTAGAGATAGTGTCATATACTTTTCAAACTTATTTCTATAACATTTCTCCACATGGCAATCAAATGGTATTAGTATTTCAATTAATTTAACTGTTTTACATACATACATACATACATACATACATACATACATACATACAAACATACATACATACATACGTACATACATACATATACATGCAGATATACATACAGACAGGCAGACAGGCAGAAGGCAGACAAACAGACAGGCATGCAGACATTCATACAGACGATCCACCATTCGGCTGAGGCAGATGAGTTTCTGTTCTTAATGCGTCAACAAAATTTTACATATATTTTTTTCCCATTAGCGAGAAAAGCTCGTTTGAATTGACGCCTGTTATCGCCCTAACAGCACACTTGGCTTTAACCGCACATTACTCTTTCAAAATACTGTTGTTTTTTTTTCCATTCTGTCTGAATTTAATAATATTTTTGCTCATTAGAAGTAAATATAAGAAGCTTTCGTACTGGGTATTGTTTATAAAAATGTTACGAATATAGTATAGTTTACATTTCTGTTGTTATGTATGAATGATTATATCTCCAGGTTGGCATTTTTTGTTGTCCACCTTGCATTGTGCGAGAGGGCACTTTCCCTATCCTCACAGGCCTCTCCCATCGGTTTCATTCAGTCATACATATTCATCCTATCAACTACGTGTACTTGCCTTTCCAGTCATACACAGTTGTACAATGTCTAAGGACCCCCCCCCCTTTCCAAAAAAAAAATGAAGCTGTGGTTGAAAGCAAGAAGAGGACCCTCGGTCTTACACGATAGAGTTTGTATGTGCCTAACATTCTAGACCCGGGTTTACTAGAGTAAGTACGGTGTCAAATTGCAATGGACAAATTAAGGGGGAATTCATTGTGGATAAATTGTGGTGTTAAGAGTAAGTGTGCAGTTAGGACTGCAACAGACCGCCTATTTTGTAAAAGCTGTCGTCTCTATTACCAAGCCTGTCGTTTTGTCAGGTCTGTTTGGCCTCATTGCACTACTTGTAAATGTCAGGAATTAATTACTCTCAGCTATCAACAAGTATCTTGTTAAAAAAAAAAAAAAGTCAACCATTTACCAAATTGCACATTTGCTCTTTTACT
>JBCAUA010840041.1:0-13710 GCA_038406235.1 Peronia verruculata
TAGATAGATAGATAGATAGATAGATAGATAGATAGATAGATAGATAGATAGATAGATAGATAGATAGATGGACGGACAGATGAACAGACCAATGGAAGAATGGATAGATAGTTAGATGGGTGGATGAATGGATGTATGAATGGGGAGATGAAAATGAATAAATAGTTGATGGATGGATGGATGAATGAATGAATGAATGGATGGACAGATGGCTAAATGCATAGATGGATGGATGGATGGATGGATGGATGGATGGATGTGCGGACAGATGAACAGGACAATGAACAGGACAGATGATAAACACATATATACAGACAGACACAGGGAGAGACAGTGATCGTTGAAGCATTCACACACATTATACTGTTAATTACAAATCCAATACCAAAGGTTCATATCAAGCAGTTTCTTTATTTCAAATTTCTGCAACAGAAACTAAGTGATTAAAACAAAGAACAAATCAGGCTCTAACACCATAATGCTTTTTACTTGGCACGATAAGCTTAACAATTCAATACAATTAAACAATCTGAAGCCTATTTTTCAAAATTATTTTCTGATCATTCAGTTGTTAACGTTAGGGCATATACTGTATCTAATAATAGTTGAAAAATGCCGTGCTTTTTTTACTAACATAGTTAATCTATGTGCCAAATACATCAAACACATCAAAATTTTTACTCCGCAATATAGGTTATTTCGTCAGATATTTGTCATGAAAGCTGTTAAATTTTTAAAGCAAAATCTTAAATGATATGTATGTCATAATAATTAAATCTTCATGAAATGATTAAAACATAAAGGATTAGTCAATTAGTACAGCATTATACGAAAACTACTATTTTATATTATTACTGTTTGCCTAATTCAAGGGGTAACAAATACTGTTAGGAATTAGAAATAAACCAACAAATTTCATATAACACGCTTCAGGTGAACGTAGTATTCTACAGCATAATTTCATATTAATGCTAAAATCTGTTGGAAAAAGCTCAGTAAGCACTTTAAATAAAATTATCACACACACACACAAAAAAAAAATAAATAATAAACAAAAAAAACAACAAATAAATAAATAAATTTTAAAAATATAGAAAATTACCAAGAACAATAAAAAAAAAAAAGAAATTTAAGGACAAATTTAAAAAATTGTCATGCTGAATTCATCACGATAACTGACACAAGATCCAAACCCAAGATGGCCAGAAAATAAGGATGTTCATACAATCATATTTGGTTTGAATTCATCCTTAAAAAATCTAAATGTATTGACTTTCAGACTTTGCAGAAAAAAAACAACAACTAAATGCAAGATGTCTTGGAAAAAAAAAAAATTGTTTACTAGCATACTTGTCCTTTTACATTTGTCTCAGGACGGAAGGCATTTTGCTGTAATAGTTTTGTTAGTGTGTTACGGGGATATGGCCTTGATAAATTCTTATTCAAATATGATGGCATATAGTCTTCTATGCAGGCCTATGACAAATATCATGTTTAAGTGACAACTTCGAAACATAGTCAGCAAGACGGAAGGAAGTTTCTTAGGTGAAAAAATTATGGCATATTCGTTGGCTCCTCAAAATGACTTGGCTGATAATAAAAAAAAGTAGGCCTACTAACTAGCAAGTTAGTCATACTGAAATCAAATGAACATCAATGAACAATTTTAATCATAATGTCATAGACTACATATTCCAAGATAAGCAGGTGTTGCCCTATCAAAATGGATTTTCTAAAAAAAAAAAAAACCTATCTTAAAAACTATGCTACTTGCAAAATTCTACACTACATAACTCCATTCACTTTTTTGAAACCTCTGAAAATAACTCAGCAGGTACTGTGGCTGTACACTGTATGAGCAAATCTTACAAATTTTGGGAAGATAATAATTAGCACATATACTATACATCAAGATTCAGACACACATATCTTGATTACTCTTAGTATAACATGTACTATTAAATTTATGCATTACCTCAAAATCTCCTTTCCTTAGATATTTTTCTATATGTGAGTGATAAATGCTAGTACAAGTATCCATTATGGTGTTGAAATAGAACCATTCTTATTTTACAATACATGTAATATCTAATGCAGAATTGTACATACAAAATATAATCCATATAAATCTTCACCAAAGGCAGTAAAGCCAGCAATCCAAATTAAAATAAAATCAGAACCACCTTCAAAGTAATATCTAGCTCAGTAAGAGAAAAAATTTGTAAAATTAACCCATATATTCCAGATACTCAGTACTTTGATAAACACAAGTAAAACCAGAAAATATGAGTTAAAAAAAAAAATAAAGAAGAAAATAGTATAGTGTCCAGTCCCAACCCTATTTGTCAGTGTCACCATAAAAATCACATTTAAGTTAAGAAAAGAAAAAGTTATAAATTTTTTTTAATCCTATCTTATTCTTATCAGCAAAAATTTTGTAAAATCCGACATCAGTAATTTCATTGACATGGTTATTATTACATCGGAAGACTTCTCACACACGTAGATTTCCCCCATATACCAGAGTTACATTTGTTAACTAAATTATTATTAGGAAATATCTTGATTAAAAAGTGTTACACCTGGGCTACAACGGTTCATTTGGTTCATTTACATATCACACTTCTAAGAGAAAATCTTTAATATCATTAGTGCATAATACGTACAGAATCACTGATGATGGTTCAGAAGAAGCACAGTGTTATTTCATTGATAATATTTAATACAACCTAATCAAAGGCTGGAAATAAATGAATTAAATACGCGTTTGAAGGTTCCAATTGAAATTTTGAGCATTGTCAAAATCAATTATTCAAGAAGGGGAGGGGAGGCTGTTGTGACTGAGGGGTTAGACGTCTATCTTTTGGTAAAACCATCCTGGTCAAAATCCTACTGGAGAATGGAAAGATTAATAGAACCTACTTTTTTTGGGGGGGGGGGGGGGAAAGAGTAGTCAGAGATTTAAAGATCCCCAGCCTTCTCTGATAACAGCAAAAATATTTCCAAGCACCCGTGTTGCATTATGGACACTACACAAGCCTTGACGGTTAAAAATCAGATGAAGTCTGGACAGACTGCAATGTTGTGTGGGCAAAATTTCCAAAACTTCTGCCCCCAAATGACTCCTGGTCATATTGTGCACTTAAAGCTGAGATAATCCGAACCAAAAATAAAAGTCAATTTTTAAATGAACCCAAATAACTGTAGTAAAAAAATAATAATAAAAGATAGATACATGTATCTTTAGTTTACTCACCTAAGTGACCCTTTGTGGTGAAAAAAAAATCAATATATATACAACCAGCATGATTTATGTCAAAATTAAAAAAATAAAAATAAATGAGGTGCCATAATTCACATGCCCTCAATGGAATAACCATTTTCTTAACTACACAATGTCTCCAGAAGAGGAGTTGAATTATGGTTGCAGGAACATCAATCCACAGACTTTGGACTAAAATCAATGCCCAGTAAGGAGTAAAAAATGTCACTGGAAAGTAACGTGACCGAATCATTTTGGCCAGTTATCACTGGTGTTTTAGCATTAAAGTACATGTAAGAAATCAAAGACTACAATCATTTCACTATATGTTTAGCAAATTGAAAAAAAAAAAAAAAAGGGATCATATCAATAACGGATAAGAATAAGAGAATAAGATTTATATATTATATATTTTCGTTTATTTGTAAATATCAACAACAACAACAAAAACACAGAGAGACAAAATACCTCTCCCCCCCTCCCCCTCCCAGACAGACACACCAAAAAAGAAAAGAGAGAGAGAGAAAAAGCTAAAAGAAGAATGTGCTTCATGTGTATAATATTTAGAATATTAAAACAATAGGGGATTTTTTACACCAGTAAAGTAATTAGAGTTTCCCTCACTTAAGGACAAAAAGTATTCAGAAACATTACAGTGAAGAATTGAGAAAATTACTAAGAAGGATTGAGAAAGCAATTTTGCTCTCTGTTACACCTGAAATGCACATGCTGAGAAGAAAAAAAACTGACAAAGAATATCATGAGAGAAGAAAACGGTTTTATTCAAGAACAGCTTTTCAGATTTAGTTGCTAGATGTCATTTCAAATAAATAGTTTTTTTTTTTTTCTTCCTTTCTTCCTAACACTTCTAGCTTACCAAAATGAAACAATTTGATTAATTAAAGAAAAATCTCCTTTTTGTGGAGTTACTCAGATGTAATGACTTCAGGCATGAAAAAAAAAAAACAAACAAACAAACAAAAACACACACACTTGCAAAAATGAAATATACAAAAAAATAGAGAAAAGTCATCACTCCATAGAAAAAAAATATCAAAGGCAATGCCAGATTCAGAAAGGTGAAAGTAAAGGGGAAGGCATAGATGTCCTGGTGTCATTCAAAGAGTAGGTATTATTATGTGTTTCCTGATGTCACGACCGTTTGCTGTCTGCGTTTGGAGCACTTGACTTGAGAAGTTTTAACTAAAGGGTAAAAAACTGTTTTTGCAGATTTGGTACTTGTGTTATGGTGAAGAAAAAACTGTCATGTCCTTATATGTCTGTGCGGTACCAAAATGATAAGAAGAATATGCCAATTGTTATGGTCAGTTCATATGACTTTGTATATATATATAGCCCTAACTTTTTATCTTCGCTAACCCTGCATAGCCATGCTTTGCTCATATCCAAAATTTGTTTCATAAATATTAAAACCAAGGAATGCGCCAATAGAATCATGTAATTAATTTAATAGAATCACAACTGTATAACCTTATCAAATGATTTGTTTATCAGAGCTATACACAGTCTTTTTTTTTGGTCAACATTACTCAGTAGTATTAAAATGACTTAAAATATATCATTGCAGCGTAGGAACGATGTGACTGTACAATATTTATGTCATTGCATTGACCATCAATGTTATGGTGGATAAAAATAGATCTAGATAAATGTATATGTTGTCACAGCATAGGGCACAGATGATCATTATTATTATAAAAATAATATTTGTCATGCTTCATGTAGATGGCATAGATGAATTGTGGACAAGGACAACTCATGTTGTTGTGGTACTGCATGAAGATAAATGTATTATATGACAGTGACACAGGCTCGATGACAGAGATAAGTTGTTATGTCACATGGTATAAGTTCACAAATTATCTCATAAAAAGTGTTGTTCTCCCATGGAAACATAATACAGTAACTAGAAACAATCAAGAGAGTTGCAAAAACGTATAAGTGAAAAACTCAAAATCCACACAATAAATATAAATAATAAAGCTAATATACATAAACATAAAGAAATCAAAGTTTATATATGGTTAACAAATGACTGCACAGTCTTTCAAACACATGTATGCATAATATCTGTAGTAAAATACCGTCACCATCGACAGCACTTGTGCTTTGCACAGATAGTATTTATTGTGCAACAATAAAAAAGTATTTTTAAATGCCATGCTAGAACTTGAATACATGTATTCCCTTCTTCAATAAAATACACAGATAATTTTCCCATAACAGATTCATTTAGACCCAACTAGTATTGCACACACACGCGAAAAAAAAAAAAAAAAAGAGAAATGTAAAGTTTTATGATTTCGTCTCGTATCGCTGAAAGTTACAATAATAATAGATATGCTTGTATACAACAATTAGCCAATAACGAACAAGAAGGCCAACTGAGGATGAACACATTCACATCATCTTTCCAATCATCTTGCTTTACATCAAATCAACATCATGCAACATTTCAACACATTGCAGTTAATGCAACAAATCAATGACAACTGTGATTAAAAAAGACAATCCAACAGTGATTCAATACAGAACACAGCATTGCGGTTATACCAAACAAAATCTTCTCAACTGAATACACTATAATATCCTACTTACTTCCATCTAGCTAAGTTATGTAAATAAATATAGCATTATTAGCATATTATTTCTTGGTAAAAATCTGAGCTCGCAGCAACAAAAAATGTCAACAAGTTTAGAATGATACATGAAATTCAACATTTTGAAATTTGACGCCCAATTAAATCAAGGCATATCAATAACAGGATAGAGAAGCCAACAATATAAAATATAAAATTCAAATTTAAGTGATTGCATGGCTCTATCCAAGAAGTGTGGAGATAACTGTTTTAAACTCAGTGACTATTTGCCCTGGGTCATTAACTGCTAAGTCAGAAAAATACTTGAAAAATTTAAAACCCCCCAAGCTTCTTCTCAGAGATTTAATACTTAAAATGGGATTTGGCACCCAGGAAATTTTAAGTACCAGAAGTGATCTCTACTTTTAGCTAAAACAAAACACCTAAGCAAACAACAAAAAATAAAACACAAACACAAACAAAATGAAAAAAAAAAGGGGGGACAGAAAAGTGCTAGGGGACATAGGCAACTTCAACAATTAATTAAAAAAACAAAAAGATTCACACTATCTGTGACAAATATTTAGGGAGGCTGATTTGTGACACTGTAAGGTTATGACTAAGCTTCCAGTGATCATTTGCAAAGCCAACATTTAAACAGCGATTAATGCATCACATGACAAACTGTCTGTAAACCTCATTCATCCTTCGAACACTTCAACTGAAACATTACAATCCATTAATAAACATACGTAATTAGGTAATTATGACAATGTAGTGTAATGCAATTTCTAAATCAGCAACTCTGGAATGCTTTCGAGAATTTTTCTCACTACAGCTGGGCTAGAAAGCATATGAATCACTTCGTTTTGCTCTCGTTTTCTCCACTAACCAATTCATGCAAATGTGAAAATCTTGTTCACACCATCCTAGCTCGTAAGTCTCACTGGATAATTGGGGGACTTTCTGATGAGTTAGGTGCCATTCCTCTCTATCAGCCACAGCTGTGGACAGCATATTTTTTTTTTTTTTATTACTAACAGACATCTAAGATACCTTAAAAAAAAAAAAGAAAATAAGGACAGATAGATTACATAATTTGGAACATCTACATACTCAAGCTTCTTGACTGAAAGCAAGAACAGCTGCAAGTCAGAAGCCTCACCGAAACTAGCAAAAATATTATCGAGTAGGTTCCTCTATTTCTTTAGGCGAGTATGCTCTGTGATATCAACTGGAATGACTCACGAGTAAATTTACAAAAATTAGAACAATATTATAAGCCTATGAGCCATGTAAGACGCTTCCACTTCCCACTGACCTGAAATCCTTTACACTATCCTGCCATTTCTATAGTGTGCCATTATAAAAAATGAGCATTTTTTCCCTTATCTTTCATACACTTTCTAAAACAAAACAAACGATCACATTTGTTTTTTTAAATGGCAAATCACAACAAAACAGTAATGAACAAATGGGTATAAACAATTAAAAAGGAATTCATGAAATATGTTAAAAAAAAAAAAAAAACATATGATATGATTGTTATATTTCTTAGGATTACAGAAGGATGAAAACATGGGACAAGGATGCAAAATAGGAGAGCTAACCAGGCACAGATTTCATTAATAAGAAATCATATTAATAACGTTAACCATATGTTTGGGTACAGTGAAACTTCAAATGCTGATGGTTAAAAAATACATTTGCAACTGACATGAATGTAACTGACATATCGACTAAATACAAACCCACACCATGAGACTAAGGAGTGAAAGAACAAAGGTATAAAAACTGAATGAGGGAATACAAGATGAATAAGCTGGGAAGTATGAATGTGGGAGATAACAACAACTATAATAACAAACAAATGAAAAAAGTATCAATGCAGGCATACATGCACATTCATAATGATTCATATACATGTACTCAGTCAAAGTAAATAATATATAATATATAAAATACGTGCACATACAGATGAGATGAATATGTGAAACACAGAAATAAAAAGCATGGACCAATAAGCATTACTGTGGAGTGTGGGAACAGGAAAGAATGTGAGGAAAAACTTTCCCATGACAAAAATTGTATAAATGCAGTTCCAAATGCTGCAAGTTTCCATAATAACAAGAGAGATATAAACAACATAACACCATGTATGTATGACCGTCTCGTGAAATAGGTCCAAGGTCATTTTTTTTTTTCTTAAATGTAACCAGTTACTGATGTCAATGTAGGAAAGGGAAATGGGTGTATTCAGTGCGGACAAAAGAAATATTTGAGATGCAAATACAATGAAATCAGGCGATGAGCAGTTTCTTAACAATAACATATGGAGTTATTATGCCACATTAAAGTTTACTCCTGTCGGTGGAAAAATCTTTGTTCTACTTTGAACAGAAGTCAAGATATTGGCTTTTATACGATATAGGATGACCAGCTGCTAAAACTAAATATACTGAGAAAGTGGCCAATTATTTTTTGTCACTCCATATTAATCCTAAATAAGATCATCAGTTTACTAAATCACAACTTCTGAACTTGGACTTTTTAAACAAAAAATTTGACGCTGAAATAATTTCCAAATGGATGTATAGATGTTTTGTACAGAAAAAAAACAACAAAACAACAACAATAACAAAAACAAACAAAAATCCCACCTAAACAACACCATGTTGAAAATTCACGAACTGTTAAAAAACCCCCCCCCAAAAAAAACAACTTCACTAGTCACTTCAGTTTTCCTCCACATGCCTGCTTTCATCGTGTCGCATCTCATATATAGCAACAATCGTTCTATGTTTCAGCCATACATTTGTGGGTCCATTACCATGACCCATGGTCAGTAAAATCTAATATCCTCAGCAAAAACCCTTTTTGGCATCATTCTTCTTTCACCCAGTTACACAATGGACTGTGAACTGGAATTCACTATATGAATTCCCTTCATCACTGTTATCTTTATTGTTATCACTAAATTACAACATTATTTGTGCAAGGATTGATAAGTCAGTATATATATACTACCCACAGATACAGCCCCTCTAAGTCACCGCCATTTGTTTCCAGAAATTAATACCAGGTCAATAAAACACAGTTGCTGCTCTCATACCAAAAAACAAGGAGTGGTCTGGGGTCACACAGGGGCTTCCTTGGGAGCTTCCATTCACTCTGGATACTGGGAATTCCCACTCACATTTGTGGAATTCCCAATTTTTAGATATTTCTTTGTCATCCGCATGCAGTGGTTGAGTCATCCAAAATCTATTTATAGCAGGAGCAGCAGTTAGTCATTAAAAATCTAATAATAGAAGATTACTTTGACCTCTAGAAGGATTTTCCTATGACCTTAACAATGGGCCGTCTAAGGACTTAGTGAAACCCCTTTCTTTCTTCTTTGGCCCCCACAAACATGACCTAGATTGAAAATGACGCAGGCAAATTTCCTTTCTAACAGGACTGTGTTCTGTTATGAGGAGTGTGATGTCATTACATATACAATGTATATGATTTTGGGTGGAGGGTAACTGGCATCAGAAATGAAAGCTTGGAAAACAATTTAATATGTGACATTCTGGGAAAACCCATCAGATGGGGATCTTTTTTTCAATTTTCATTTCAATGTCTATCATTTTCGTACAGGTTGACAACTGCTACACATTTCCAAGATCTATTTCAGAATCCAGCAGGGGTATTCCTTGAGTTTATAGCAAGCTTTGAAATGTTAGAAACTTCTGAAAATTATCAGCGTTCAAAGCTTTCATTTCATCTGACAAATAAGCAGAATCTGACAGGAGTTACTATAAATGCAGCTGAAACTATGAAATGGAAAACATATCATCCGTTGTACGACAAGCAGGCGAACACGTAACAACCACTGGACATCGAAAAAGCAAATTCTTAAATTCTCTGCATAATGAATAGACAAATCAGTCAACAAAATTATCTGACTGATTTGTCCATTCATCATGCAAAGAAATTAAGGGTTCGCCTTTTTGTCGAACAGCAGCTTTTACCTTGCTATTCGGCTCTTTGTCACGTACAGTCTGTGATTTATATGGGAAGAACTCAATACATTTGTTCTGGCCAAGCGAACCGCCCAAAATCCCTGAATAATTTTAGCAACACTCCAAACTGTTCACTGCCATTGATATAGGAAAAAAAAAGACAAAAATGCACAGGACTGGTAACAATTTGTTGTCAGATCTTGTAGAGGAGCAGTAACAAACATCAGGGAGAATTCTATTTCTAGCGGGGGAGTTCAAACACTCTATCGGGGATTTCCAGGTTTTTCCCTCGTCAAATATAGACTGTTCTTGTTGGAGTCAAAATCCATGTACAAAGGTCATGCAGCAGGTGAAGACTTTCAGAGTTCAAGGAATAACTGGACTCTACTGACCATGGGATGATGGAAGGAAACTTAAATGTGAAAATCTCAACACAGGAGACTTGTAACTAAACAAGTTTCTTTCCAAGAAAGTATTGATAACATTTTTTTTTTCATTCGATTTGATACCAATGGCTCTACACATGAAAAATCTGACATTCAACACATTTCACCTGCTCAAGTGATAAACAGTCCGGCATCATCTCAGGAACTTTATCTATAGTAAGTCATGCAAGTCTAGGTTACAATTTGAAATACATACCCCAAATCTGTGCTTTATCTTAAGTTAACTTATTGTGAATTTCTGTGCAAATTTTTGCGACAGTTTGGGGGGGGAATTATCTATTGGTAATTGCATTTTCTGAGGTAAGTTCGAACTGCACAAGGTTTTGAATATTTATAAGAACAAACTCCAGTCAATTAGATTTGTTCAGCAGTATTTCAGTTTGCATGAACTGTGAGTTTAAGTGTGAGAGTTATTCTAAAGGTATAATTTTTTCAATACTAATCTGTATAGTGCACATGTAAACACGTTCAAAGCAGTCATACCCATCTCACTAACTGGCCCTTATGGATGATAAAATGAGGTAAGCAAAGGCATATAAAAATGCATTAGCTTATTATTTCCAGGCCAGAAAAAATGATGATAAGAGGTAAGGCTAATAATTTTACCTGTATTTTTTTGTTCCCAAGTATGTCGAAATTCATCAGATTGATTCTTGTCATATGCCTCTGTTGTTGTTTTTCTTAAGCCTTTCAATCCTTAGAGATAGGATTATCTCGGCTTTTAGAAGTTGCGAATTTTTGCTGAGAAATTTTGTGGGTAGAAATTTGGAATTTAGAAAATAATACATTTGTAAAACATTCTTATTTTGTGGAGAAAAAAAAAAAAAAAGTGGTACCTGAGTCGGACAATAGTAAGAAACGGCGCAGCTCGAGATTCACCGGCGCGACTTCAGACTCATTTACCCCGGGGACAAGACAAATAACAGTAAAAACAAAAAACCTGTAACGCAGTACTTTACCGTTATTGACGGAGTAAATACCTTTTACATTAGTTCTAGTCTCACAGACAGATGTAGTGCTGTAACGGCGTTCGCTGCAGTCTGAATTCTGTCTACCTATCCCAGTAATGCCAATCCTGTCTCCAAGATAAAAATTAACTCTATAAAAGTGTAGACATAGTGCATCCTTCTTCGATCCGATGTAATCTCCTGTCATGATCTTTAAACATAATCTTATAGTTTAAAAGGTTAATTTTTGTTTATATTGGAAACGGATGTGACGTCACTGAATACTTAGAGACAAAACTGAAATGGTCACCCTCTGTTTGTACACTAGTTGTACACGTAATTATTCCCCTTCACTCAGCCAAATGTGACTTCCCTTTTCTCGAATAATAACAATTTTATAAATACATTAACAATTATATTAATTACCCATGTCTATCCTCTACGAGAGAGTTCTTTATTACATATGTCTTGCGTCCAGGGCAAATGAGTCGCGAGTCGTGCCAGGTGAGTCCAAGTCATAGCCGTTTTTTCCCGTTTTTTAATATTTTCCAACTATGATACCAAAATATATGCATATATATATATATTTTTTTTTTTCAGATTAAAAAAAAAGGTTAAACTGACGTTCTGTAAAAAAAAAAAAAATTAGTATCTTAATTGGAAAGTAATTAAAATGACCAAAAATAGCCATATATTTTCGTTGCCCTGGGCGACTTCCGACTCATTTGCCCTGGTGGCAAGTCATATGATTGGCCTGTCCACGACAATGTGCTGGGATGTTATGATGTTGATGTTTGTTATTACATGTTTGTTATATTATTGCCCTGACGAAGAACCAAGCGAGTTTGAAAATTTGGCAGAGATTTGACCATCACAATCAAGTTATAGATTTCTGTGTTATTTGTTTTTCTTAATATATTTTTGCTTGTTGCCGGTCTGACAGTTCTATTGTATTTTTATAAAATGTTTGTTATTACATGATAATATTTGTGGCTGATATGTCTTAACACCAGTGAAATAGCAACATGTTTTTAACACTATGTGTAGTTGTCTGATTGTAATAACCCGAAGAGGGGGCGCAGTGGCTCTGTGGTTTGGTGTCTGCTTCAGGGTGTAAACAATGTATGTCGGTGAGGTTGCGGGTTCTGGCTGAGCTCCACTCGCGGGTCCTCTCATCTTGACATGGAAGGACACGAAGATCGAAACCAGCATTTTTTCAATGACACATCGGTGCTCTGGTTTCCTGTGGGTAGGAAAACCCGACGTCTATCCTTCTCGGATGAGGGCGAATATATTTAGCAGATCCCGTGTATACGTTACGCACGTTAAAGAACCTCTGGCAGTTAAACATCGATGAAAGAGTAGGCGGGGTGCCGCTGTCGGGGTAAAATTTCCAAATTCCAATTGTCTACCGTCAAACATTCTTAAAAAAAAAAAAAACAAGCAATCTCTTAAAGCCGAGATAATTCTGCTTACTTAGTACTGAAACGCTTATTAAAAAAAAAAAAAAATCGAAAAGCCAAGATAGCTCTACATTTCGAGAATTGAAAGGCTTAACCCATTATCTCCTAAAGCCATTCTTTTGGCCATTCTCAGGACAGATTTTCTATAAAGTGTGTCTATAATTATGTCAGTGGTATCAGCTGTTACTATAAGTCTTTCAACCGAACCTTTTTTTTATAGATCTGAACTTCAGGTATTGTAAACATAATACTTGAATTCGTCTGTTTCATCCACGAAAAATAAAGGCGGATGTAAAGAGTTAAAATCAATAAATAAATGCATAAATAAATAAATAAATAAATAAGTAAACCACGATATCATTCTAGTCTGTACTGAGTTCTTGTTATTGCTTGTGTTTCATGACTGTTGACAACCAAAGAAAGACAAGAAAAGTGTATGAGATATCTCACAAACTAACCGCAATTTTCTCAATACAGTCTTTTCACAGTCAGGACAAATGAGTTTTGTGGACGTATATTAGATGATGGTAACCGATCTTTTACCTGTTTTTTCTCTTCCACCCCTCCCCCCACGCCCACATCACTCCAACTAACCCTTCCCTACCCCTACCTAAAACAATAACAACAACAACATCAAAACAATTTCCTGATTTGCCGGTAATATTTATTCTCTACACACTGCTGGCCAACGGGTCAAGCCAATCGGCCATGTTGATATTCTGTGTCATCCACTGCCCCAATTGTTCCATAATTGATATCAGTTGTAGGGATGGGGGCCAGGGGAGGTGGGGGGGGGGGAATGGTTGTCTGTATTATATCATGGACGGTCAAACAGAAAGTCTCGTCTTGTGAACTGGCTTAGAGTCTTTTCTACCTGTCATTGCTTGTTCTCCCTTTATACCACATTCATTGCCATCTATCTATCTATCTATCTATCTATCTATCTATCTATCTATCTATCTATCTATCTATCTATCTATCTATC
>JBCAUA010840052.1:0-13710 GCA_038406235.1 Peronia verruculata
TACATACATACATACATACATACATACATACATACATACATACATACATACATACATACATACATACATACAGCCAGACAGACACACATACATACATACAGACAGACATACTTACAAGCCATCATTCCATCTATATGTATTCTGGATTCATCAATTCGTTCACCCATCAATCCATCCCACCCATTCACTATTCACTCATCCATCCATCCATCCATACATACATACAAAAAAAAAAAAAAGTTGAGAACTAGCAAAGAAGATCTAGAAAGATCGGCACCATTCAGAAGTGCAAAGTAAGCTGATTCTTTCCTCAGGCCTAGGATGATGACAAGGCAAACTCCCGTTGCATCAACTTGTAGACCACAGTCATAGAGCCAAGCTCTCTACTACAGTCTATGACCTGGTTTTCCCGCTGCTAAAAATAGCCTCTACGTTCAATCCGCCGTCTCGTACAATGCCGGCCAACAATTTCATCAGGGAGGTCACGGGACGGTAATAAGCTGAAGGCTACGTCAGAATTTTGACCGAGATTGTTACTATTTAAGGCCTGCCAACACATGGCCCTACACAAGCAAAACTTTCGACAACCAAGTGATCGAGTGAGAAAAAAAAGACACAACTTTATCGAGCCTTTATCCTGCGCCAAGCTAGATCCAGATCATAACCACTGTGCATTATTTACATTGATCATTGACACATAGCAACGAAAACCACGAGCTGCTAGAAATTCATCCCAGCATTTCCAAAGCGCCGACAGAACAGGTAAAGAACCCTTCGATATACATTTCTGTGTAGATCTAGACTGTATATCAATGTTATTATCTTGATTCACGTGACTGTGTGAACGTGCACAGTTTGCTTGCATATATTCCGTGTCTTTGGCTTTGGTTTACTGTGCTGCTAAGTATTTGAAATGACCTAGATATCCAGATCAAGTTGTGTTTTCACCGCTTGGTAACGGGTCAGAGTTCACAAGTGATAAATATATTCATATGTAAATAGATAAATGCACCAGGATTATGTCGGATGCACTGATATGTCAAGATGTGTGAGTGCAAAATGGAAAGAGTTTGAAAAGAAGATGAGGAGACTTAGAAATGCATAAACACGGTTCTCTTTTTGCTTCATCCTCGCTTTTGACCAAAGGTTTGCAAGATATTACCAACCACTCATAGATGAATGCAGCCTTTTACCATTATTATCATCTAACTGTAACTTATGTTGGGAGAACAAAAGTTTGCTTCGAAGCAATGCCTTTCTATAAAATTCATATCTTGAACCCTGTCAATATCTTCTGTGTCTGGTTGTCTGCATCCTTGTGATGTGACATTAAATTCGTTGTTAAAAGATAATTCCTGGTTTAAAGCAGTAATGCTGGTTACATTACAACATTACTGTGACATCAGGCATTAATGACAAGAAAAAAGAATTAAGAAAAACAATCAAATCAAGACAATTGTTCCCCCGGCACTTAGTTGTAAAATAACCTGAGACCCAAGGCCTCCAAGCAGTTGCCATAAGTTATGTGCCATCAGTCCCAGAATAAATACCCAGAATAAGTAAGTACACAAAAGTTGTTTGGGGGGAAAAAAATTATCAAAATGCGTTTCATTTCATTTCCATGATAAAATTACATGTATGTGAATTTCATATCTGGCAACATTAATGAACTGGATGTGTTTGTGTTATATTTCCACAGAAATTTGAAGGACAGCCATATCCTGTGACTGTACATACAACCAACGGAACCAACAAAGATGTTTGGACGACTCTTCTTCTTCCTGGTGGGCCTGTACACAGGGGTGGTGGCAAACCAGCGCTACAAGATTCCCAATGCCCCATCTCCCAGTGAAGCCTGGGAGCGAATGAGAGAGAAAATGGAAGAATGCAAGAGAGACCACCACAGAGAAAGGGGTCACTGGCGTCAACACATGCCAAACTTCTATGATGACCCCGAGGTGAGAGAAATCATAGACAAACTGAAAGATCTGGAGAAAAAGCACAGGAAGATGCCGCCGACAGAGGGTAAAGATGCTTGAGGAGGCCATTTCTTTTGAACTTCCTCATCCCAGAAATATACAATATCAATGGAGTCTTTTTTTGTATGGACATCTATGTGATTCAGAAAACTTCATGTCTGTTAGTGACCTGGGGCATAAAATGTCAACACCTCATGAATGGTTTATATCATAATAATACAGTTGATGGGGAAAAGTGATGAGGTGAGAGGAAAGGGGGAGGAAGGGGAGGGGGCATCATAAACCATGGTACCAATTTTATGTTCTTGAAAGATAATTTCATATGTATGCATGTAAATCAACAAAGTCTTTCAGTGTGAGTAAATATGACTGATGAAAATGTCCAACTTGAGTGGATGAATGGATATTATGATGACATGATCTCAGTACAATACCGGTAATGTTTTAATCTGATGAATGTGTGTGTCCAGGATAAGTTTGTGAAATTCAGCTAGCTGAGTTGGCATCAGATGCTTGAGAATCAGTTAGAATGTAAGAATGTGTAACCTGAGACAGAGTGTAACTCCTGCATCAAAATTTTGTGTGCCCGTTTTTGACAGAGCGTGCGACTGTCAGTTGAGTATGAAAGCAAAGACAGCGGTGATCAATAATTAAGCGAACGTGTTCTGGGTATGAACATCAGATTCATACCATATAAACCATATACCATATAAACATGTGAGAAAGCGTGTATATGAGCATATAGAGGACTGTAAATAGATGAGAGAGATCATAGATAGATGTATGAAAGTCATTTAGCTGGATAAGAAATGTCCCGATTTGAAGTTTAGATGTTAAGAGCACCATTATGGTGAGAAAAGAACTGCATGCAGTTTTGGAGATTTGATAGCTTTTCAATGAAAGAGATATTAATTACAAATGAAAGTGAATGACTGCACCAGAATAATTTATTACTGAAATGGAATTGTTGAACATGCACGTTCTTGTGTGAAAGGAAGACATGAATATGGAACAGGAGAAGATGAAAATGTTTAAAGTTATACCAAATCCTCCACAATGGAGAGAAAGAGATTTCAGAGTGAGACAGACAGAGAATACACCTGTGCAAGTGATTGTCAGTCAACATAATGTTAAAATTGGATGAGTATTTCTTAAATGTTGATCGTTTATTTGCCCGTGAATGTTGCTGATATATACATTCATTGCTTATGAACATGTATTTTTTATACCATTATATACACTGTGCAAGAAATTACATTCATATGAATTTACTTTTCCATAAAGATGTCTTCTTTTTTTAATATACATGAATGTATTTATTAGTCTGTTCTGCTGTCTTTCAAAAGTTTTACTTCTTTGTCATCTTAGTCCTATTCTGTGGGGTCTGTCACTCCTGTGCACTGAAACAAAATTAAGAGAAAGAAAATTCTGTTCTCTCAAACCCAATTAAAAAGCCACTAATATTCACAAATTTAACAAAAAAACTTAAATAATGATTTTGTCTATACAGTTACAGCTTCATGAACACACTGACAGCCAAACACATTTAAATAAGTGGTGGATAAAACCATGTGTCTAAAACATCAAAATTTCCAAGTACATTCCCATCTTCACAACATTAAAAATTTTTTACAAATAACAACATATGAGATGCAACATGATGAAATCAGGCGTTCGTCAAACTGAGGCAGAAGGAGAAATCATGTTTTCATCAACAGTGAACGCATTTTTAATGATTTTTTTTTTTCTTTATAGAACCCTTCTTTATCAATCTAAATATGCATTTCAGAGTCAACTCTGCTGAAACAGATTAAGTAAAAGCCTAAAAATTATTATATAGAGGCATGGCCTAATAAGGATTTACAAAGATCAACAAAAGTGATCAGCCATTTCCCACTAAATTCAGTTGCATCTAACAGGTCACCCCTTTGCTTTAATTATAAACATCTCGTCTTCTACTGGATAAAACACAATTTTTTTCCCACACAAAAAGGGAAATGAGTAATTCTCACAATGATACCAACAACTAAAACTTAAAAACTGCTTAAATTTTGAGGAGAGCCTGATTTCATCATGTTGCACCCCATATGTTCAGGTCAGTGATCACAGAGTTCTGTACTTTGGTGTTTCACAAAAATTATTTCTGTGTATCACAAATTCAGTGCACAGGAATGCATCATCAGCTGTAACTATCAAAATTCTGGTAGGCCTCCTAAACTTGTTTACTTGTTTTCACAAACAACATTTAATTCAACGTGAGTAAGAACTAGTGATCAGCAGTATCCCCTGTTGTCAAGAACTTGCTTGCTATCTGCACACAGCATAAAGAAATTATGGCAAAGGAATTCACACTTTTCATCAGAAGTAATTGTACCTAGCATACTACTAACTGTACCTAACAAACAAAATTTTGATATTCTATAGGCCACTCACTCTTCAACAAAAGAGGCCTCAACCAGTGTAAACTAATCATTCTTATGTTTCCATCTCTCCTGTTTAACATCATTCAACTTATAACTGTTATTCAACTTATAACTGTTACAATATTACAGTACTGTTTATAGACTTAATGTAGGCCTGCAATGACATAAACCACTCACTTTTGGTATTTTTGCTATTCTTCTTGAAGATGATACTTAAGTTCAACGATCTATTAGTATTAACAAGAGATGAAGTAAAACTACAGAGGTAAGAGTGTTTATTATCTATTTCCATGGATATTAAAAGCCACAAAAACAGTAATGGTATCAGAAATTCTTTGTTGTAACTACAAGCAGCAAAAAAAAAGAATATTCGTTCGTGCAAAAGACAAAGGTTTGAGTCTCTTCTGCAACCCTGCAAATCTATATGTTACAATTCTATGGCATCAAATGATTATATGGCAAAAGAATAAAAGTGTTAATTCCTACCTTTAATTCCTCTGCTCATCAAGGCTGCCTCACGTAAGCTTGGAAATGCTGACTCATCCACAGCTGTGCCTTGGTCCATACCCAAACTTTCATCTTCTCTCTGTGGCTCGTTCTGTTTGCCTGGTGGGAAAAATGAAGTATTTTCAAAATCAGACACATAGTTGAGAGATTTTCGCTCACACATTGATTTGTCTGCATGCTCTGCACATGACAGGCAGCTCTTGACCCATGACAGGTGTGTTTTAGACACTTTTATGCTACATAAACAAGCCCATGTGTGTGAGCAATATATAAATATACATATATATGAGACACAACTATGAAAATCAGGCACTCGTCAAAACAGAGGCGAACAGTGAAATCAAGTGTTTTCAACAGCGAACAAATTTTTTAAGGCAATTTTGTTTTCTTCACGCAACCCTTCTATATCAATCTAAAAATGCATTTCAGAGTTAAATTTGTTCAAACAGATTGAGTAAAAGCCCAAAAGTGTAATTTAGCAGCATGAGCAATAAGGATTTACAAAATGATTGGCCATTTTCTCACGATATTCAGCTGCAGCAACAGGTCACCCCCATCGTCTTTAATTGCCAATAGCTCACTTCTTCTTAAGGCAGAACAAATTTTTTTTTCCACACACAGAAAGGGAAATGAATAAGCTTAATACTGATACCAATAACTCCATATGCTCAAAATTTGGCAAGAGCCTGATTTCATCATGTTGCATCTCATATATATATATATATATATGGCCAATTTTCAAAACCGTGGACCAAAAAAACAGCCACACACATATAATAGGCAGATCAAATGAATATGAAGTAGCATTGCTTACCTTTACATTTATTGGCCCAATGTCCTTCTTGCCCACATTTAAAACATTTGTTGCTACCATAGCTTTGACTGCGAGCTGCCATTTTTGCTTTCCACTGTTTCCTGCGCAGTTGAGCGCCTGTCATACCACCACCTGTATGAAAAAAAAATTGTGGAATTGTTTTATAACAGGCTGCACAGGTCTAAGACTGTGAGATTAAATATTGCATCATCTGGATCATATTTTGAAGATAAGAAATATAACAAAAACATCAATTGTTCAATTCCATAAATTATCTCTTACAAACTTCCCAACAGATGCACTCCAAGAGAAAGTGTTGATGGTTTCTGAGTCATGTAGAATACCTTCTAATAGCAAACATTATGAAAAGTTTCTGCAGAGATGAAATCCTTATGTCAACAGTTTGTTGCTGCTCAGTTAAATGTAAAAATTAGGACTACCAAATGATCAAAACCATTGGTCTATATTGCTACTAGGTGGTCTTATTGTAAAAAAAATGTCCCAAGGTATTCACATGCAGGAAAATATTGTATGTTATCCCAACTCTAATCCGAAACCTTAAAAGGCCTACACACCTTTATTTGGAATTGGAAAGTGTTAAATTAACTGGTGATGCTACCTGGCTACCAGTCAATGCCTGTCATCCACACCTACATTTCCACCACTGAGTTAGGGTAAAAGTTCAAGGTGAGATGTGCAGTGTCACAAAAGACAAAACAAGGGGGTGGAAACAAAGTAGGGCACGGGGGATCTGAATACAAGTCAATTTTGCAAATCTGACTCAATATAAATTGCTATCTTTAAAAAAAAAAAAGCATAAAACAGACCATTTACACACAAACTATACTCATTTTGATGTGCTGATTTCCAAAATGCAAATATATTTATTTTTTTTTAAATTTGATCAAAATTTAATCTGTTTAACAACCATCTAATATTCCATCTGCAGTAACGCTACATCATCTGCCCCATGTTTTCTGGAAAGACAGTGCAAAGCTTCTGCCAAAAAATCAAGCATGCTGAATATTTTGCGAGGCCATGGATTGGAATTAATTTCTTCAGTTTTTCAAATCCACACTGGAATTCTGCATTACTGTTTACCAATTCACGTAACACTATCACTTCCACATGTTAGTGCATAAGCCCTTTTATAAATCCTAAATCTAATCCTAAACCTAAATCTAACCCTGATCCTAACCGTCCCGAAGCCAACTGGACTGTTGTGGAGCCTCTTCCTCCTAGTCTAGAATCCATGTCTAGACCCTATATGAACTAATCCAGTGTTCCAAATTAAATAAAAAAACACAATTTGATTGGTTTCGGCAATAGAGTCGATCTTTATCACCAGGTGCAATAGCTGACGAATAAAACCTAATCTCAGAATGTTCATTTCATGCATAAGATCACGTGGAACATCATGCCTATTGGAAGATGAACATGTTATCCTCACCTTTCCTCCGATAGCTTTTACGCTTCATGTTCAAGCACACATAATTCTCATTCATGGCAGCAGAACTTCGTTTGCTGGGGGATGTGAGAATAAAACATCATTAATAGATATAGTTATACAGTTCAAAATAGACCAATATATTAATTGTTTTGATAGAAATGTATCTGAATGTTCTCCTGATACATAACAAAACACTAAGAAAAATTGTCATTTACAATGTATGTGAGATGACATGAACATGGAGTAGTTTTATTTTACTGATTATTGGTACAGAATGCAAAACATACTATCAATGGTGGCAGCATTAACTGCTCATAATAAGTGAATCAGCCTATTTGAAAATCTATCCATTGAAGCTATCAAATGTCATGTAAAGTGTAATAATACATAAAACTTAATTATACAGTGGTCTCAACCTAAGAACCCTCCAGCTAAGAGCCCTGTCCGCCTAAGAACCCGCCCTTGCTGCGAATTCTTCCTCTATAATTTATCCCTCTAAGTACCCACTCTGGGCCCTCCTAAATGAAAAAATCTGTCTAGGAGCCCGGTGTCGGACCAAGATACCCGAGTAATTATGATGTAATTCCACATCATACTGTCCATTTGAGAGAAACAGTGTTAGAAGTTTAGTTTTAATGGAGACGGGGATGAAGGGAACAGGTAGACAAAGGAGTGGAGGTAATGGTTGATGTATGACTGCATAATCAGTCCACACTGTTGACTAACCCGTAACCATTTCTGTGTTGGACAACACGCGGGACACCACTTGTGATTGGCTTTGTGGATAAGGAGGTGTAAGTTTAGCCTCCTGACTGGTCAGCTGTTTTGCTACTTTGGTTGGTCTATAAACACTTGAGTCACTCATGTGATTATCCCTGGGGTAGCGTAGCAATATCATTTTTTTCAACAATGCTACTGATATGTGAAAACTCACACACATCTAAGCGCTTGGCAGTATTGATATAACTATATGCTAAAAAGATCAGGAATGCTACATCTAATTATAATACACATAGGGAAGAAGGCTGTATTTATTCACTTGAATAAATCTTTAACTTACGGTAAGGATCAACTAATCATAGTAGTGAAGACAATCTGTGGTCATATGGTTTGCCTAACTTTTCAATTCGCTTAAGAACCCATCCGCCTAAGAACCCGCTTTTTTTTTTGTCTCCCGACAACCAGAGTCTTAGGCTGAGGCCACTGTATTTTAGTCAAGAAAATATTGACTTCTTTATATCATAATAAATGTTGCTCTCTATCGTTTGTTTATTTTGCTTTTTATTCAGGACATGATTCATAATAAGGTTATTGAAGTAAAGGAAGACTCAAAAAGAATTCAACTCCAGTTTTCGACCCTTTTGCATTATTTAAACAAGTCAATCTGTGTTTACACAACACATTTTGTTCAACTCTCTCATTGTTTTCCATTTGTTCCTTCAGCCGTTTCACTTTTATCAGCCTTAACATCCTTGGATCTTATAACAGTATATATCAAAGGCTGATAAAGGTGAAGCGGCTCAAGGGACAAATGGAAAACAATGAGAGAGTTGAACAAAATGTGTTGTGTAAACACAGACTGACTTGTTTAAATAATGCAAAAGGGTCGAAAACTAGAGTTGAATTCTTTGTGTCTTCGTTTACTTCAATAACCTTATCATGAATCATGTCCTGAATAAAAAGCAAAAGAAACAAATAGGTTTTAATCCAGATATGAAAAGATTGGAATAACTTCAATGAGATAAAATATCTACATGTATTGATCTTAGAAATTTTTGCATATTTTATGTAAGGTCCCTCACAATCATATGATATACAGGTAATTTCACGTGAGGGGGAAATAAATGTTGTTTTGATTTCTTCAGTTTCTCGGGATATTATTATAATCATTTGCTTCTGAAGTGGTCTTATTTACTTGATTTATGTATGTGTGTAAATAGATATTTTGAAGGATGTCTGATATGAAACTTTATTTTCACATTTCTGACTGAGATGAAGAGAATTGGTCTTTCAAAGTTACAAGTAACAAGTATTCAAGCCAGTAATATTCTTCTGACATCAAAGTTCCTGATATTTGTTTTCTTTCTTTCTTTCTTTCTCTCTTTCTTTCTTTCTTTCTTTCTTTCTTTATTTATTTATTTTTTATTTTTATTTTTTTTTTATAATTTTTTTTTACCTCAATGATGATGAAAAAAATGTTTTTTTCTTCTCATTTCAGACAATTTTATCGTCATTGGAAATCCAGAAGAAAATGTGATCACCAGCAGACACTTAAATTATCTTCAAGATCTCAAATACATAAATAGCACAGGTGTGTTTTTTACTTGTGTATTTGTTTGCTTTCATTTCTCTGCTTTGTTTTATTTTTATAATTTCAGATTACTATAAAACAAGTGAATGTAAATTTTTATTTCAGAAATTTTCTTTTGCTAATAATTTCATTCTGTTATATTTTTGTTGTGTTAAAATATTCTTCATTTCTCTTATTTATTTGTAGTTTTTTTTCTCACTTTTGTGTGTCAGTTAATTGTGAACAAGTATTACGTATTAGGCGGGATATAAATTAGGCGGGAGTTGGTCTTTATAACAAATTGTAACATCACGTCATAATAAATACCTTGACAGGAATGCAACGATTCTCATGGAATACCGCAAAAGTGCTTACTTCGATCTTTTAGTTTTGTTGTACAATTTTTATAACCCAAAATTTTACACACATTTTGATATCCTTTTATAACCCATCAACGCCTTTACTGTGTAAATGTACCCACCATGTTTGGCACAACATGGCCGTTACCGTGCTGATGTGCCATTGAATTCCAACACAAACAAACAAATATTGAGTGAACTCACTGATCATTTCCAAGCCAGCCCAAAAATACGAAACAGAAATATTTCTCAGTTTGCGTCACATTTTTTGTTCATCTGGTCAAATGAATACATGTACAAATCTTTTATCAAAGACAACATTATTGATTGTTTGTTTCTTTTTTAAATCTTGTTAGCCTTTTTTTTTTTTTTTTGTATTGACCATAACTGTATATCATAAGCATTTTTCTCCTTAACAATTTCAGAATCAGGCACTCCCAAGCTACATTTGGGAGAGTTGTGTACTTACAAAAATTCCAGAACTGGACTCCTAACTCTTGCCCCCAATTACAACTCGTTAGTGCTCATCTTGATGGGTCTTTCCCCACAAGGCCTGGCAGATGTTGTGAATTTAGCCACACCCACAATTCCTCCCATGGCCAGATCTCCGGTAAGTTTGTCTTAGTCTTATGCAGCTCAGTCAGAAAAACTCGTATTATTTCAGTTGAAATCTTCACTAAGAGTGTAGTATACTTAAGGGAGAGCAACACTGGGTCTCTTTATTAGTATATTCATAACTCCATTGATAATAGTTCTCATTTTATACTCTTCAGGTAAATAAACTGAAAACTCTGCTGATTTTACACTAAGGAAAGAAACAAATGTTGGTCGGTATTGATACATGTTGTTTTGCCCAGAAGTATGTAAACCTGACAGCTGCACTGCAGTAATGCAAACTGTATGATGTTCAGTCCTTGCCTTACAGTACATGAAGTTTGTTTGCCTTTGGTTAGTATAACAGTCAAAGTGTCAGCATGCAAAAGCTACTGGAATACAATGTTGTATCTATTCATGTCAACTTGAAATATTATAACAGTTGTGGCCTGAAATCAAATAAGGTTAGCTTAGATAGTATTGTATGTTATTTAGAAAGGAACTCTGATGCAGCAAGCATGAAAAGACACTTTTTTTAATTTAACTGATTTCACTAAATTTTAGAACAGTTTTGTAAATTATAATTTTTCCAGGAATTATAAGGTAACACAATCCTGTATTTTATTTCTTTGTCATTTTTTTTTTTCATTAGGGCAAAGACAGACTTTACGACTTTTTTTAATTCATATTAAACTTCAAAGCTTAAGTTTCAGATTTTAAAAAATAAATGCCTGAATATACATTTTTTTCTTTTTTTAACAGTTTTCCAATCTCCTGCCTGATTTTGTTGTCACTGGTCCGGACATAGATGCAAAAGGTCCAGGTGGCTTTTTGTGCACTGGTTTCTGGGATAACCACTGGAGATTCCTACCTGCCACATCATCCTGTGTCTGTGCTGATCCAAGTTAACTCTTAGGCTTGCACAGTCTCAGATCTCCTCTGTTGCCATAAATAGACATCACTTGGGACCAAAGAAGAAACAATAGAAATACTCACAAATTTTTCAGAGAAAAAAAAGTGACAGCATTTTGGAGCCCCCCTCTTTTTCAGGGTGTTGTCTTATTTTATTTATTAACATTTTAACACACTTTTTTTTTTTTTTTTTGACTTTCCTCATTTGACGGTGTAATTGTATTAAAAAAATGTTCAGAGATTGTCAAGGGTAAAGTCAGATATTTAATTTATGACAGACTTCACAAAAGATACAACAATCTCTTTAATTCTACTCGTCAAGTTCTGAATTTCCCAGTGTTGTTTGTAATAATGAACAAGAAAAATTGTATAGTGTCATAAAATGATAAGTAATGTTGGTGTTTATGTTACAGGTTTACTGATGTAATCATCAGTGAGTATTACAACATGGTGGAATGCAAGCTTGCCTGTTTATAAGATATATTTCTATATATAGAGCAAGAATATTTTTTATAGGAATAACTTTCAGCTCAAAATGATAATTATGAATTACTTGTCTTGATGGACTATTTGACTACTCTTTATCGGGTCTCAGGTGAAAAATATTTGAATGAGAAATAAGATGACGTCACAGACTCAGTTTTTTGTTGTTGTTGTTGCTGTTCTTGTTGTTGTTGTTTTGAAATAATTAAGCATCATAGAAATCAGTATTGGTGAATGAAGGACATTTCAAAATGCATGGAAGTGGGAAAAATGAGGTTAACAAAGCAAACAAAATGTTTCCTGTTAACTAGAGGAGTAAGACTAAGAGTGTAGAGCGACCACTGATGACTGACATTCATATCATCATATTTTGACTTGGTCTGCGCTCATTTCGTTATTTCGTTATCATGATAATTTTATATAGTGAAAACACCATTTCAGTCCTGATATTCTCTCTTTGTGTCATGCTGAGAACCCACTTTGTTGTCAAGTTATAAGATTGTTGATGTTAAATCTGTGATTTAATTGTTTAACACACAAATTGAATTCTGGTCAAATGAATGAATTGTGTGACAGTAGAATGATAGAAGAGATCTCATCACAATTTGATGAATGGCCCATCAAAGAAAAACAAGATGTAAAAAAAAACTGATTCAGTACTTACTGAACAAATTAATGTACATGTATATGTTACAAACTACTGATTAGCCCACAGGGCTGAGTCAAAGTCATAGAATAAAAATGATACTGTTTAATGAGTTGTCTTGACTTCATATGACATTTTGTTTAATGTTAGTGAAAGAAGAATCTTCAAAGCATTTTTCAGCTGATTTATTTCACAGTGGAGCATATTTCTTCACGTTAACACGTGATATCACAACCCATCCTTCGAAATATAGCTGTTATTCAATTGAAATTTCTCATTTGTGTTATATAAAGCTTCAGTGTGGTATATTACTTAAGCAAATTGATATCATTGTGCAAACTTCATGCTAAAAAGATATTGCCATCCACCTAGATTTGGAGGTGATTATCGCATATATAATATACATGTACATGTAGTAAAGTTTTGTAAATTGTAAACTCTTCCTTTCTTGGAACCAAAATTTACTTTTGTCATCTTGTTTTCATCACACATTAATTAATACATGCACATAAATGTTATCTTTCAGTTCATTAAACTGAAATCTCTGATGTGATCACATCACATCACATCTTCCATGATGTAATAATGTGTTTATATTTATGATTTTATAGTTATGAACAATCTTTACCATTTGTCTTTAAGCCTTACAAAAATATAACAAATTTTCAATCATTTAACTCAAAATTTGTCCTGAAAACCATTTAAATTCAGTTAGATGAGTCAAATCTATCTTGTAAAACAAAACAAAAAAATGTAGTAATAGTATGTGAAAAAGCCAAAAAAAAAATGGTCATCTAATATGGCAGGTGAAATCAGTGACTAAGTAACTGAAGATATAATAGACTAATAGACAAGCATCACATATCTATGACAATGGCTCTTTTCAACCATACAGATGATTGATGCCGTCCGCATTCTATGTATTGATGAGCAACATATGAACACACAGTTATTATCTCAGTCAAACTCAGGCACCAGAAGCCAAACATAACAATAGAAAAAAAAAAACAATGAAGGGAATCATTTTGATCAAGAAAACATGTTCATGTTTGTTCTGATATTTAGAAAATTCAACCAAACATGGTAACATAATTGCAATCATTCCAGAAGTGAAATATTTAACCCGAAGTTACACAGTCTGTCCTGATGAATTGGAACACCTCATGCAGTGATTAGATGTTAGTGACATCTTATGTTCTATCTCGTATTGACTACTGTAATTCCCTTTTTGTTGGCCTCCCTGAGGAAAATAT
>JBCAUA010840063.1:0-28153 GCA_038406235.1 Peronia verruculata
GATAGATAGATAGATAGATAGATAGATAGATAGATAGATAGATAGATAGATAGATAGATAGATAGATAGATGAGGAATGCAATGAAAGAAGATGTCAAGTTGAGAAGAGACAGGGAGTTCAGTGCAGTGAGGCCGTACCCAAGCCGAGTCGCCCAATCTTTGCCTGACCGAAGGCAAACTCTCAGCTGCCATAATTGATAGCTCGTGTGCTCACTTCAGCATGCATGCCAGCCAGGACTCAACCCAATAAGCCCCCAACATTCTCTTCCTCTATCCATCTTTCATATCCTTCCTTCTACTTTCTTTCACTCCCCATTCTCCTGTCTGTCTATCTTGGACGCTAATTCTCATTCACACACAACTTTGAGCTCTTCTTTTTTTTTTCTGCAGTCTACCAACCACTACCAACCACTACCAACCACTACCAACCACTACCAACCAATATGTCTATAGAATCTCCCCCATCCAGACCCACCCACCCCTTTTTCCTCCTTAGATTTTCTCTCTCTCTCAAATCTTACAGACATTTTTTTCTTCTTTGATCTACATGGACTCCTCCCCTCCACCCCTCCCTCATCCCAAGCGTGTCACCGGGTGTCACCGAGAAGCCTCCCAAGGGAGATGGATTTGTTTTTAATAGTGCAGGCACAGAAAGTGTTGGGCCAATGGGAGCTTGGAGCTGTGGGGACTTGGTAGAACCGCCTGTGGGGGAGGGGGAGGGGGCAGGTTGTGTGAGAACACCAGATGGATATATATGTAATTCACACACACACACACACAATCACACACACGCACACACACAGATACTGACCTTTCTTCTCGTAGTGCATGACTCGGTAGGTGGGCATGTTATCGTTGTCCAGACCACCCACGTTGGAGGCGATATAGCGGCTCATATGGCAGGATCGATCCCCGAAGGAGTAGTCGAAGCTGGCGCAATCAAAGGTGGTCTGGGACAGACAGACTTGTGCACATGCGCCGAGGTCAAGGCCGAACATAGTCTTGGTGTAGATTGGGCGGTCATCGACGTAAGGGAGGGAACCGGCGCCATAGCTGACAAAACTGGACAGAGCGCCACCTGGTGAACAAAGACAACATTTCTCAGGTCTGAAATCACTTCAATTTTTCTTTTTTTTTTTTCACTGTATTCAAACTGGTAAGACAAGTGTTTTATTTCAAAGTACGATAGATTTGGCTCAAAACTTTATGGACACAGAATATTCTCAAACATTCCCTTTTTACCCTAGGTTTTTATCTCATGTGCATGGTGAAATGTGTCGGACATGCACAGCCTATATTGTCTCCAACATCAAACCAGTTCAACAAATATTACTGACAGCTGAGCCCCCCCCCCCCCCCAGTCCCTGTCTCCTCTGTCTGCCATTATAGCGGTCGTGTCGCTAGGCCGCCATGTTTATAGGAGAATATCCTTACAACTCGGAGACCCTGGGCTCATCCTCGGCGACCTCAGAGCCACAAAGTGTACAGCCCGTGACGTCCAGCACTTCAGCCACCAGACGATCTCAGGGAGAGATTCGGAAAGGGGGAGGGGGGAGTATTTTTTTTTTTTTATATTGATAGGTCGTCTAATGCAGACCGTCTAGACGGCCAAACGAGGACCATAAGTCTCCTTTTTCTTTCACGTGTTGGACCACGTTTGATGTGTGCTCAGATTTTACAAGGGGCAGGAAGTGGAAGCCATCTGACGAGTGTGTGTGTGTTTATGTGTGTGGGTGTGTGTCTGACAGGGAGAGAGAAAGAGAGAGGAAGAGAGACAGAAAGAGAGAAAGAGAGAGAGAGAGAGAGATTTCCCCATCTCCGATTTCCCCATGTGTGTAATCTACTATGATCATTTGTCATGTTTTGCTCTGAATCTCAAAACCAATCTTAGTTCTATCAATTTCTAAAAGGATCTCTTTCCTTGTCCCTTCAGCTTCCTGTAGCTCGCCTCTCCTGTGTGTGTGTGTATGTGTGTGTATATGTGTGTGTGTGTGTATGTTGTGTGTGTGTGTTTTCCCTCAAAAGAAGTCCGATGACTCTGACGGGCCTGTCAGTGCCAGGGTAAGGGCCAACACTGCAGCAAACCACAATCAGACCACTGACAGACAGTTAATCAGGGTATGTGACCTTTGCCTCGTATGTGTAGGTCAACAACGCTAGAAGTGACCAGTGCTTTTACCGCCAACCTCTGGCCGAACAGGCACACTTTACACTGTGTGCGGGGAGATCAGTTGTCGATTTAAGCCCAAGAAGCTGCCCGTATGTCCCTAGTATCATTGCAACACCGGCGTAACTCACAATTTATGTCTGATTACGTTAGCTAATCAACTGCCTCATTCTCAGGGCTCTGTGAGCAGAGAGAAATACATGCATGCTGGAAAGTTGCTCATTTACTGAGAAGCTGACAGAAACACTGCCAGCAGCTTTTATTTTATCCCTCTTATTCTAGTCTTAGTAATACTGGGAATTCCCCTCCCCCCTCCCTCCCTCCCTGTCGTCAGATCCCTCTCTGCCAATGACGTCATAATCCCCCCAATTCTCCCCGCCCTCCTACTCATTTTTTTCTTCCTCATAAAATCGATGTCCTAGATTCACCAGGCGAAAACTTGCAATATGTCGCCAATGTTTGGAAATCGACAATAAAAAATGGAAAATCCCATATTTTTGTTTTATTTTCATCTGATAATGGGCACGTGCGCCGTGACGATAGACCTGGCCTCGATTTGGAACAGAGGCTGCGCGCGCAAGACCTGAATGGCGGAAGAGAATCTATTGCAAGCTGGCTAAAGTTAAAGACATCCTTCCTACTCCATCATTTCTGGAGGTTTTTAATGATGGACCTCGCCAGATTTTCTTGGCTAAACATCCCCTGTCATCCCAGAAGCGCATACTTGCCGAATTCAAAGGTCAGCTTCTGGGCGTTGTTCAGTGGCAAAAGTCAACCCTCTGACGGCAGCAAACCAGCGGTAAACCACACGCCATATATGGACACACTACGTAGGTAGTGAACAAAGCGCGTGCAGTTACAAAACCAAACACAAAAGGGGATATTTTTGTTTGTTTCGTGTCGGAAAAAACAATCAATTTTATGAAAATCCAGCCCCACTTTCTCCAAACCGGAACAGTGCAAACGTTGCAATAATATTAGCACATTACGACATTTTCAATCCCATCGAAACCCTCGCTAGAGGCTCGTCCCTCCCCTCCCCACCCATTTTCCATTTCAGGCTGGGCTGCTCTGACGTCACTAAGGACCAATTACTGAATTAGATATCGCTAAAAAGAGCAGGGAATGAAGAGACATAAATAGCCAGGTCAAAGCCCCGCCCCCTCCCTGCTCGTTTTGATTAGCTCCATTTGGAGAAATAAGATGAAGATCTCTGTCTATCTTCAGGTTGTTGATGCAGTAAATAAAGAGGTTGTTGTAACACAAGTGTTGTAACCATGAACAGGAGGGGCCGGGGGGCCGGGGGGCAGGGGGGGGGGGTGGGTAAAACAAGAGGAACAGAAATATCACAGGATGAGCCGGAAGAGAGAGAGGAGGGGGTGAGAGATCAGACAAATAACCATTCAATCAATCAATCAATCAATCAAACAGACAATCAAACAATCAATCAATCAAACAAACAAACAATCAAACAAACAATCAATCAAACACATCCAACCAAGCCAGCCAACAATCAAAAAAAAAAAGGAAGAACTCGGGAGGTGAACAACAAAAAAAGAAGAAGAAATAGATAAATAAAAAGAGGCTGAAGATAAGAGTGACCAGCCAGGAATCAGAGAGAAGATCTTGAGGATGAGAGAGCGGGAGGAGAGAGATGGAGAGGCTGTGGGATAGATGGGAAAATGTAAGAGTGAGGTGCTCAGAGAACAGAGAGGTCAGCCAGGTGTAAGGGGAGCCACTCCATTGGTCAGTAGTGGAGAGAATAAAACTACTCAATGTCAGCACAATAATAGCCGAGTTGGAGAGATCTCGTGAGCTTTTTGGCTGCGGGTAGCAAAGGCTGATAGTCTGTCTGTCTGTCGTGTGCCTCAGTCAGGGAGTCAGATGGTAAATCTGCCACATGTAGCTACTTCTACCAGACATGGGGTCAGTAGGTCACTCACACGCTGCCAAAGTTATAGCCCAGCCCTGGGAACATCGAAGGTCCCCCCCCCCACCTCCCCCCCCCCCCAATCCCCTACACCTCGCTGTGTTTTAGAAATCCGGCCAGGGATATTAATGCGACTACCCTACCACGTGACCTGTTTGTCTACAGGATGGCCATATCTACAGTGTCCTAGATAGTCAACATCGATAAGTAGTTCCGGAGCCCGTCCCTGGCCAATAGATCGATGCCCCCAGTACAGAAGTGGTTCAGTAAACATTGTAGTTTATCTCCCTCCCCTGTCTCGCGATGACGTGGACGCCATTATTGGCTTCGTATCGCTCCGATCTAACATGACGTCATCACCTTGCGTACATCACGAGCCAGCCGCCAAGTGAGTGAAACACACAATGTTCACCTGTCTGCCCCACTTTCATGATCTAAACAGACACAATCTTTTCTTTCCGAAACAAACATGCCATGCAATCTTGTCCTACCATAAACACACCAATCCCGGCAAGCAGGTTTTAGTAACATCGGCCATGTTCAGTGACGCACAGACAGCCAAACACAGACTGACAAAGTAGATGATTAAAGAACTGAAAAGGGAATAGGAAGTTGTAACATCCACCATTCCATTACTAGTTCTAATCATTCACCCAAGCCCAGAAATCTTTGGAACAAAAATGGAACATTGCTAAAATATTAGACAGTTAACAATAATTACTGTTCAAATCTCCTCAGTAAAAATGAAGATCCTATACTTTTCTTCTTGACTTTTTGCTGTGTTTAATTTACCGATTGGATGGTCTCTTTTTTTTTTTTTGGCTTACTTACATCACGGCAGATTCAATCTGATATACTAAGTTTAGAAAAAAGGACTGTCACGTACACAAACTATGACGTCAGTTAATGGCCAATGATGACGCCCAGCTGCCATTTCTACTCTCGAGCCAATGGCGACAAGGATATCGTTCAATTGTCTAATCACAGGTCGGCGCCATGTTGGTGTGTATGGCGGAGGAACATGGTAGAATGTAGAAAGCAACTACTGACTGCCGATATAACCTAGTCAGACGAAGTTATGCTCATAATTTGTGACTTGAAATTTTCTTGAAGACAAACAGATTTAATCAAAATTGGGGTCTTATTGTCCATAAAGAATGAACGATGATTTGGGAACAAAAAATACTACAATTCAGATTTACAAATTTTACGGTCAAGTTGATGTTTTCATTCTCCTTCGTCTCCTCGATCTGTCCATCTTCTCCCTTTCCCAACTCTACAACCAGTTATATATTGTCTATGATACCCCCCCCCCTCCCCGGGGGCGGAGGTGCCGTTGCTCAGGGGTCTGGTTCCAGAGAGTTCCAGTCTGATCCCACAGTTCACGCCGAGCCCTCGCTCCCTCACAGAGCGAAAACTCCTCATTAACTCTCCGATCGAAGTGCTCACTCACACAGGACAAAAAACCTAATCATCTTCAGATCTCGGCTCATCTCCACTTATCCCCCCCCCCCCCAATCTCTCTCTCTCTCTCTCTTATCCCCCTGTATTGTGTATCACTGTGTGTGAGTGTGTGTGACAGTGTGTGTGTGAGTGTGAGAGCTACCTGTCCCACACTGTTTGCTGGTTAGCTCCGTCTTATCGCAATCACCTGATCGCTCGCCCCCCCCCCCGGCCCCGCCCACTCAGGGGCCAGGTCAGAGAGACAAACAGACAGACAGACTGAGAGGAAGAGCCATGAGGTGGAAGTATTTGTAGAGATACATAAGCAGATTGATCCATTGTTGTTGTTTTTGTTGTTATTGAACTTTGCTTTTGAAGCTGAACTTTATGACGTCAGAATTTGGAAATTGGACACTAATTAGTTTTTCCTCTGCCACTCATTCATCACTTCCTGCAATGTCAAGACGTTCCACCCTCACCCCGTCCCTGTCCCAGTCCACACCTCTGACCTGATGCCGCCCTTGCCTGTCTGTCCTTAGGTGAAGAAAAAAAATGTTGAAATGGACCACGTCTGCACACACACACACACACACACACACACACACACACACACACACACACACACACACACACACACACACACACACACACATACACACACACACACACACATACACATACACACATACACACATTTTCGTCACATCTGCAGTCTTTTGCATTTTCTTGTTTTGTTTCAATATCTTCTACGATTCACTCACTCACTCACTCACTCACACAGACAGAAAGAGAGAAGACAGACATACACACACATGCACACATACATTTTTACACTCAGCAAAAGAGATTACATTAACTATCTGGCACGTACAGGGGGGGGGGGGAGAATGTCTTAGGATCAATGTCGGCAGAGAGTGTGTCAGGGAGGCAGAGAAAGGAAGAGATAGATCGAGAGAATTCTTCCACTGGTCTGTGTGTGTGTGTATGTGTGCGTGTGTGTGTGTGTCTGTGTGTGTATGTGTGCGTGTGTGTGTGTGTGTGTTTGTGTGTTTGTGTATGTGTCTGTGTGTGTGTGTGTCTGTGTGTGTGTGTGATTTTTTGTTTTGGGAGGGGGATGAGGGGGATCATAGACGAAGCTGAGATATTTGAAATGAAGCACCGCTAAACCCAAATTTCGATTTTCCATCACTAATCTCTCTCTCATTTCTGTCTGTCTGTCTATCCCTCCAGCCCCAACTTTCTTTTCCACAGTTGAGATGCGATGTGATTCCATCTTCCTAAAGCTTTAAGCTGGACAAATCCTGTCCTCTTCAACATTTCATAATTTAAGAACCAATAGCGACAACGACGCTCTCAAGAGAGAGAAAGGGGGTGGGGGTTCCAAAGCGTGGCGTATCAGGAGCCCCGGGGGAGGGGGGGGGGAGATCGTGAGCTAGTGAGTAAATATTGGACTTGTTCATCATATTATGTTCTTAGGCAAAGAGACAGGACGGGGGAGACAGTCTGAGGGTGAGAGAAAGAGAGAAAGTCCGAGGAGACGCGCAAGAGAAAGAAAGAATGATGTCCCACTGCCTGTTTGAAAGTAAAACAACAACAACAACAACAACAACAACAACAACAACAACAACACTGAATGGGCGAGGATTGGTCCGGAATTGAGAAGGGACGAAAAAAAAGAGAATGGAGAAAGGATGAACAGTAAAAAAAGATCAAGGATAAGAGACGATAAATTTATCCACAAATGGAAGACAAGATTTCTTATCGTCCAGCAATTTTCTGTTGAATACAGCAGCTAAGCATGTCCGGACGGTATAAGCCTGCATTTTTTTATTCTAATTTTTTTAAAATACAAGATGTATATATATATATATTTGTATAAAATCGGACAAAATTTGTTTTCCAAAAAAAGGAGAGTATCGAAATAGGAAACCTGAAAAAGCGGATTATTTCATTTCTGTTTTTCTTCAGATGATAGAGCTGCTCGATTCTCCCTTTTACACTTTTTGCTCCCTTTGCATGCGTTTGCATTTTTTTTTTTTTTTTGACATGATCGAGTGACCATTTTTATCCCCGAATTTGTTAGCGCACACGGAGCAGTAAATGATTTATTTGAATAAACAAATGCATTTTTGGGTTAATGTAGGACAAACTACGAGCTCCATGAAACTTGTACCGACTCTGGCATGTTGTTCAAACTGTCACCAAAGCAAAGGCCAGGAGATGTCAATTTCATTTTGCTGCCAGATTATTCCCGATGAAAACTCGGAGCGGAAATCTGAGGCTAAATCTGACGGAATGATTTGTTCCCTATACATTGGACTGTCTAGATCATCATGTCCTAGCTGCTGGTCATGTTCGGTTTACGTTCAAGTCCACAGGACAAGATTTTTTGTGGAGACCTTGACCTCTTTACCACTTTGTCCAGAATAAAATGTCAGAGAAAACGTGCACCACTTTCTGACTGTGATCGGCGCTCATCGACCGTCCAGGGACCTCAACACCTTCTACACTGTATTATAATATATTACCATCGTGACCGAGTGCTCTGCTCGCGGTTTCTCTTAGAGACATGTGTGTGTGTGTGTGTGTGTGTGTCTCTGTGTGTGTGTGTGTTGTTGTTGTTCTGTAGAGGGCGCCTATCTCTCCCTCAGTCCGGAAAACTCGCCATGAGAGTTCACGGAGAAAGTCTGAAAATTCCTGGCCACCGCCTGACTTCCGGTCTGTCTGTCTGTCTGTGACAGTGTTTACATCTTATTTCCTGCTCAGTACCGACAGGTTACCCACTCATCACGCAACCACGCATGCGCGGAGTTCAATATGCTGCCTATCTTGGCCATAAAATTTATCTAGGGACAAATGTTCAAAATTACCCCTTCTGTCACAGCAGATCAACTGATAAGGTTTGAAAATACAATGTGTATGACTTTGGCTGCCACTTTGTCGGTGGATGTTCCACAAAGATCCTGTGATGTTCCAGACATGACCTGAGATGTGCGGCTGCCACCATTTGGCCAATCTGACTCCTTTCTACCCAGGCATTGAGGGAATATTTATCCAGTCCACCACCGTGTCGGATCACTCTCTTTTGTTAGCTCTCAAAACATCCTCCGTCTTTTCATTATGTTGTTGTTGTTGTTGTTGTTGTTGTCAAAGTAAAAACTCACAAAATGCCAATAATCAATTAACCCCGCTGTAAGGACTGAGATCTAATAGACGATGAAGAAACGGTTGGCAAATATCCTTAACACGTTTGACAAGAGAACCAAA
Source organism: Peronia verruculata (assembly GCA_038406235.1). Lineage (NCBI taxonomy): Eukaryota > Metazoa > Mollusca > Gastropoda > Systellommatophora > Onchidiidae > Peronia > Peronia verruculata. The sequence goes on from JBCAUA010840063.1 coordinate 8,808, forward strand.
CAGCAAAGCTACATGGCGAAGCCTACATCGCTTCTGATTCTCTTTTTTCAGCTCCAGTGTTGATGATCTAATGTTTCCTTATTTCCCGATAAGCTTATCTGCCTCTCACTGGGAAACTGATAGTTTGAGAGCGAAGCCCCTTGGAAATGGGAGAGATAAAACCAAAGACAAAAAACTGCTCATCATATTGTGAGGAATTTTCATCGTCTTTGAGCGCGGGCTGGAGATGACGTGAGTTAGTGATACCAGGAGTTGTCGAACGGATGGACGGGACAGACCAAGTGGAGGGAACTGAAAGGGAAGGGCTGGGTGGGTGGGTTTGTAATTGGAGCTAGCACATTGTTAAATGTTTAATGTTGTCATGGCAACCACACCTTCTCTCTCTCTCTCTCTCTCTTGTTATTAAATATATTTTTTTCTTAATCATCGATCTTTCAATGTGAGCTTTTGAACACTCTAAAGAGAATGATAATGGGTGAGGGGATGGCCGGGGGCGGGGAGGGGGGCAACGTTTAGCTGTTGTGGTTGTTAGTAAAATATTTATTTTGGGGGAAAGCCGACCAAGCCGAGAGCGCCAGTCATATAAGATAAATGCACGACCATCCATGTAATTGCTGGACCTTGTACATGTAATGTGCCAGTCAATGAACCTATCGCCTGTCTGTGAAGCCAACGGTTGAATAATCCCATCAATTGTGTGCAGAATGTCTGTCAAACTGACGCGCAACCTAACATTTCTCCAGAGATCTCCGCGCCCATAGTTCACTATTCACTTTCTCAGTTGTCGCCCTTAGATTTCCTTTTCTTCCATATTTTTACTTGCCTTGTCCATTTTGTTATCGCTACTTTTTTCCCGTCTGTTCCTCTTCTCTTTAATATCTAACTCCTCCCCCCCCCCTCCCCCACCCCATCTACGGCACAGATAGACAATTTCTTTCTGGGCCAAACTCCATGTTAGCACAGGCTAAATTATCCAGTCCCTCCCTAGGGGGCCATGTGGACACAGACAGCACAATCCACAGATTCCCCCCCCCCACCCCCTCCCGCCTCGCTTTCTCATGAAATTCCCGCTCTCTTCTTTCAGCCCATCCTCTGTCCATCCCTGCGCCAGTCTGTCACTCTTCAAGAAAAGGACATGTGGCAGAGAACTAATTCCCCCCTCCACCCACTCCCTGGCTTATTCACTGCCCTAATTACCCCCCACCGCCCCAACCCCGCTATCTCTTTCTCCCATCCATGTCCTTTAGCTGCCCCTATTTCCCGCCAGAGCGAACAGCCAGGCTGTCAACAGCTCAACAGCCTGAGTCCCCACTGGCTTGTATGTCAGAGATCCCGGCTGATCCCTGAGCACTTTGTACTGTTTGTTCTTCACTTGCCTCAGCTCTCTCCTTCTCTCTCTCTCTCTATCTGTCTATCCACGTATGTCGTCCTCTCTGTCACTTTCTGATATTCTGAGTCTCTCTCTCTCTCTCTCTCTCTCTCTCTCTCTCTCTCTCTCACTCGCCAGTACAGGCAGATTTGTTTCAAAGAACAACAGACAGAAGAGTCATTCACACAGACAGGAGAGAAAGGGAGAGAGGCAATGTCTGATAGAGAGATGAAGTGTCATGTGACTTTTGGTGTGAACTAAGGGAGGGAGTGGCAGGGAGGGCGAGAGGGCTGGGGGGGGGGGGAGGTAAAAGTGTAGCAGGATCACTCTGATAATTACAGTATCGCCAATCAATGTTGATAGCTCTCACGGGATCCTAGGGGGACGACATTTCTCTCTCACTCTCTCTTTCTCTTTCTTTCCCCCTCGGTCTCCTTTTTCTAAGAAAAAAAAAACGTTCTCTCTCAAACTAAATCACACACACACAGACACACACACACACACACACAGACACACACAGACACACACACAGGCACACCGGGCGAGCGAGAGAAGACCAAGCCAGGCCATTTCCAGAAGGCTCAGGTTGACAATTGTGGCGATCTCTTGTGAATAAATACAGAAAGGGAAGTTTCAACTGTCAGTATGTCAGGCAAGGGTTTAGTCGCCCGTGTGGCTGGGAATCCGAGATGGAGAGAGAGAGAGGGAGAGGGTGAGGTAGTCAGTGGTTTGGGCCAGTCTTCTCAAGTAAGACTGCAGGACTAATATAGCACTGTACTCGTTCGCAATGTGGGGCAAAATGACGTGACTGTGTGTGTGTGTTTGTTTGTTTGTTTTTGTGTTGGGGTTTAACAGCACATCAACATGATCACGGCTATATTGTGTCATATGCGGTAAGATACGTTTACGCGTCAAGAAGAAGAAAGAAAGCGGGACAGAAGACAGGAACAAGGAGAGAGAGAAGAGATGGAACGTCGAGGATGGCATTCCACATGAGATATTCCACCGCCTGCAGGTGGGATCAAAGAACCCCTGCACAAAAAGTACAGAAAAAGATGTACTCACCAAAATCTCGCTCGTAGTAGTCGCCGCCTGGGTGGAACTTGACGCCTTCGCTGTCAGAGACAGTCAGGTCCGTCAGCCAACAGTTGGCGTATGCAGGCTCGTAGTCAAAACCCGCACAGCGGAACCCCTGCTCAAAGACACATCGACGGGCGCACTGCTCGGCACTGACATCTGGAATCTTCCGGCGGTGTTTGACAGTGATCACATGGTTGGGCAGTTTGTTGAAGAGCTTCTCAAAGGCAGCTGGAGAGAGAAAAAGGTTGAAATAGAATTAAGATGAATTGGAACATCAACGAAACAAATAATGTCAATACGTAAAAGGCAAAACAGCACAACAACATCCACACTGGGTTGTCAGATCTGCATAATCTAAATTTGATCTACCAACGTGATCTCAACACTCTAAGTGGCCGTGTAGGGTAGCAAAACTCTGAAATGTGATCCGGAATCTGGCATGTGTCAGGTACAGAAGACACAGTGGAGAGAGACAGAGAGCCAGAGACCTGGAGAATCTGAGCAAGCAGAGAGAGACAGAGAACTTCAGACAGTGTCAGTAACCTGAGATGAGCTTGCCACAGAGCCCGACAACACAGAACACCAAGCAATTTGTCTGCAATTTGCCAGGACGGGTCACGGACACAAGATGACCTCAGGCTAAAACACAACTTCCATCTTGTCAGTCAACACAAATGGCGCAGACAAATAGCATTGGCTGGTTGGAAAGTGCGGCCATTTTAGCGGTTGTCCTGTGCAGTCTTTTCTTCTGATTTTTTTTTTTTCAAAAAAAAAAAAATAATAATTCTTTTATTCTTTCACTCCCTCATTGCCTTCTTCCTTCATCTCTGTTTGTCTTATCTTTCTTGATCTTTTCCAACAACTGTTTTATGGCGAGAGATGTACCAGCTTCTATCACCTCCATATCTGGCTAAGCCGTCAGTCACAGGGACACACTGTACGAGTTCACACCAACTTTTTTTTACCGTGGACAACAACGACAACACTGTCGGATGGCCCAAGGATGTGTCTAGAGGTGGGACTACAATTTGTTGTTCTTCCTTCGCCGGTCAGCAGAACTTTCTGCCAGTTGATATTCTGCTCTGCCATTCCAGTTGGACAATGATATGCTCATTTTAAACATATCACAACTTTTGTGTCCACCATAATATGCTCCATTTACCTGTAGTATATGGTGACGTAACTTCCGGGGAGCAAAACGTTGTAGAGACAAGAGGAAGGCGTTGAGCGTGTGGTCTCTCGGCTTGAGGTCGGATCTCATTTCAGGAAAGCTGAACAATTTGCTTTGATGAGCCGAAATGGCAAAATGGCCCAATAAAGATTTTAATGGAAACTTTCACCCAAGCATAGATCAGTCTGTGCCTGCAGCCTAAGTGACGTGAATCTGTGCTGGCCCAGGACCTCAATGACGGCAGTTTCAAAGTCACCGGGGATCAATTGCTCCAGGTCAATAGCTCGGAAAGCGGCAGGAAGCTGTGGCCATTGATGGAATGCCGGCGTTTGCAACAGTCTTTTGTTCTTATGAGAACTCAGCTTTGAACACCGGAAGTGCTTTCTGTGAAACTTCTCCTTGGACTGATCGATCAAAGATTTCGGGGGTTTTTTGTTGTTGTTGTCGTCGTTTTTAACCACGAGGAAATAAATCGTGTTATTATCCGGTAGGTCTCAGCTGGCTCAGCACAAGAACAGTTTAGGTCAGGAAATTAGGATGAAATCATTACTTAATTTTTGTTCTCTCTAAGAAAGAGTGGAAGGATCTATTTCTGGAGACGCCAGTCTGTGAGAGCTCCTGTTCTCCTGGTCTAGCGTCACTAGTGCCGGTACCATTTCTAGTCCTCTGGTCGCTCTACAAACAGCAGGCACTCATCTCTGAAAGCCGGGGCCGACCCTCCTCCACAATATTGGGTTTAGCAAAACTAGTGATGACTTCCAAATTGAATTCGCCCGTCATTTCTGTGGACAATTTGCTGAGATGTTGAGGACGGGGAGAGGGGGGGGGTATGAGCGGAGGTTGGCTGTCAGGACTGACGACTAAGGAGCCGAGAGGGGAGGAGGGGGGGCTGAAATGTCGCCGAGCATGGTTGACAGAGAATTGTGAGTAATTTGTGGGCGGTCGCTGCTTACCCCGGACTGGGAGGTTGTCAGGACGTTCCACACAGCAGGTCTTTATTGTCAGTCCGCCTCATTTTGCCCACAAGCAGATTACATGAGCACCGCCTGGCTCAGGACAAAGGGCGTACATGTCAGAAAGGCCAAAAGTAGCGAGGCAAATGTTGCTGGTGAGCTGAGTGAAAACTGTGGTATCAGAGGGGACACAGAGGAGGACAGAGCATCATGTAAAGAGATAGAGAGAGGAAATAACAGCCATATGAGACTGTCAGTACAGAGAGCTCACTTAGCGGACAGAAAGAAAAGAGGAAAAACTGATGACATCATTACCTAGTCCCCCCCCCCCCTTAACCCTCCCCCCAAACCAGTCTGTGACAAGTTCCGGACAGGCCAGATATCAGGAAAAGACTGTGGGACTGAGCTATTGTTACAGGACTAAAGGTCAAGACCGGGCACCAGAACAGGTGAAGTGGCAGCCAGCAGGATTGTCTCCCTTGTCTCCGGCTCGGAAGTGACGTGGATAGGAAGTATTCGACATCCCAGACTGCACTCGTACAAGCCTCAAGGATTGGCCGCCATATTTCTCTCTCTCTCTCTCTATCTCTCTCTCTCTCTGGTCATAGTCCGCTCTGTGACTAACGAGTTCGCGCAGAAACAAAAAGAAAACAACTTTGCACGTTTTTTTTTTTTTTTTGCTACACCATTATTTTGTACGTTTTATTTCTTTGCTTCAACTTGTACATCCGTGGCTTCATATTTCAGAATTTAATGGCCAATGTAGACAAATGGACAAAAGATTCAATGTATGAGTGAATCTGCACTCTTTCGCATGAAACTAAAAACAGCAAAGTAAAAAAACCAAACATGTCTGAAGTTCAGTCCCACAAACCAGAACAGTTTAGCACCAATTATCAACTTTGAGAAAGCAACTAACTCTGAAGCCACTTTCTGTCATTTAAAGGTCTGCCAATGTCCATGTCCCAAGGTCAAGAAGAGACACGTGATATCAGACCGGATTGTAAGACAGAGAGAGAAACATCAGACACACAGACAGACACCTAGGATAAGACTCTTATAATTCTGGCTCTTCATTAGAGCTCAACTGCTGCGGTAATCGCCAACTGACAAGATGATGGAGAGCCAGAACAGCGCAGTTAATTAAAACACGTTTAACAGCCAAACATTAACATACGCTGACATACACATACATACATAAACATACATAGGCTTAGAAATAATAGTCAAACACAATTAAAACATTTATGGGTTGGAGTGAGCAGACCATATTTCTACTTCACGCTGTGGGAAGTTTTTCCTCTTTTTTTTGTTTTTGTTTTTGTTTTTTGTTTGTTTATTTGTTTTGTTAAATAAAATACAAAAAATAAAAAATAAATAAATGAAAAAGTCTTTGCGAATGTCGAGCTGTCAAGAAGTGCCAAGATTAGTTTGAGATTTGTATCTGATCAAAATTTGGAAATGAGGATAGAAAAGTTGATATGAGTTTGATAGTTACAGAGCTAAGTGAGTGAAATGTTTGCTGTGAGAAAGCCGAGAGGTGAGTTCTAGTGAAATGTTATTCTGAATGTTACACTTTTATCGTCAGTTCTAGTGGCAGTGCGGACAGACATGATACAACTTCCGGTTCCACCTGTTTCCCTTTTACTCAGACAGACATACCGACAGATGTACAGACAAGCAGACAGACAGACAGAGAGGCACACACTGTATGAAGTACTCACTTCTGTAATGGTCGTGCTGGGCAGACTCGGTAAGAAAAGCTTTGCCTTCGTCATGTGTGCTGTTGTACAGCCGGCACGTGCGCCGTTTGTTGTCCACGTCAAAGGAACGGCAGTCGAACTCAGATTGACGAACACACAAGTTGGCACATTCCTCGACGTCGGTGAAGTTGGACACCACTCGGGAGGCGGCGGCAGACAGTTGCAGTTGTGGCATTCGTTCGAACAGTTGATGGAAGGTGGCCAGTTGATCTGGGGACACACAGACAGACATTGCTACATCAGCACAAAAATGTCTTTCATAGTTTGTCTGATGTCAGACAAGACAGGCTAGGATAGAATAGAGCAAGCTAGGCTGGCCACCAATGACAGGACCACGTGACACATTCATGATGTCTTACAGCACTGGATTGTTAAACTTTTTTTTTTTTAAAGCTCCAGAAACAAGAATATTCTTAAAACATGAAATAATTATTACAAATTAACAATAACATGGTTTTGTCTAATTTATATCCCTAATGACTGTTATTAAAAGATAAAGAAATCACAAAAAAGAAAGAAAGTGCCAGCATCTGCTAAAGTACATCAGGTTGTTAGCAAATGATTCTGTCAGCAGGGATCACAGTGACATGAGAATGTTGACAGGTGATTGGTTCAGAGAACATTGTGGACTGGATATAGTGAGGAGGCAGGGGAGGGAAGGGAGAGAGAGAGGAGGAAGGGAGGGAGGGAGGGAGGGAGGGAGAGAGGGAGGGAGGGAGAGAGGGAGGGAGGGAGGACATACTGCTGGAGAGGTGAAAGCTCAGACCGAACTGTTGCATGTGGAGATAGGCAAGATTTAAGTGGAGGAGAAAAAAATGAAAAAAAACAAACAAACAAACAAACGAACAAAAATTCCAGCCCTCAAAAATGTCCTCAGATGTTTGTTGAGAAACTATTACCTAGTCACATTCCAGCAACTGCCAAACCGTCAGTCTAACAAACAGAAAAATCACTGGTAAATAAAAGATGAGAACGTATGGGTCAGCACGCCATTTGCTGTCTTTCTGCTATTTCCAAACTAACGAACAACTGGCTAAAAACAATTTATAGAATATTTACAGCACCATTCATCACAATGCAGCAGGTTTTATCTCTCTCTCTCTCTCTCTCTCTCTCTTAACTTCCTTGGCGCTTTATTTTGACAGAGAGGAATATCTCTATCCTCTCGCGAGTTGTCTGTGTGTGAGGTCTGCGAAATGTCTTTAGCATGTTATCGTCCAATTCTAGCCCAGTCCTGGGTAGTCAGTGCAATAAGGCAGAGTCCGAGCGGACATCGAGATCTCCAGAATGGGAGAAAGAGAAAGGTGCTGAATTCACCGCTTGAGCACACAGACACAATGGCTCCCTCAGGACTTCTGGTTCCCATGGCGACAACTGACAACATTTCCCACAAATGGGATTAGCAAACAAGAAAAAAAAAGCTATCTGTCTGTTCTATATGGCTGTAGGCTAACATATACATATGTATGCGTGTGATGTGACTGCATAATTTATAATGGGGTTTATCTGTGAAAGGCCGGCAAGTGGGGAGAATATGAAAGAGAAATTCTGGAAACTCCGCAACAATTTAACCCTCTCCTAGTGAGTCTGTCAGCCGTACCAGCTGTGGTTTCGGTGATACTGGTTGGATGTTGGACCATCTAGACTGCTATCTGGCAATGTTAAAGCTCTCTCTCTCTCTGTGTGTGTGTGTGTGTGTGTGTGTGCGTGTGTGTCTGTGTGTGTGTGTTTGTACGTGTGTATGTGGATGTGTGTGTGTGTGTGTTTCTCTGTCTCTCTCGTGCAACCAATAATGATGTAGCAGAATGGTCAAAGACTACACAACGTAATCAAAAGATCAGTTTCCAAGAACAAACATCTTGTTCAGAGAAGACACTAAGATTTGGAAACGGTGGGTTTGCTTCAATTATTGGACATCTCCAGTTCTGAGACTTACGATATTTTACAACTGTTCATGGTATAACCAACAGCCCGACAATAAATTTCCTCTATTCTTCCTTCTCTCCTCTCCTCCCCCCACCCCCCCCCCTTCAATCCCGCACACAGAGAGAGCTTACTTCAAGCCAGTATAGACCGTCTGGAACACAAATTTTCTCTCTGAGTCGAAAGAAAGCGATATGTTAGCGAGAAGGTTCTGTGCCACATCTTCATTATAGCCTCCCCCCGGGGAGTCGGCCATGGGACAAGATGAAGGAGAAAAAAAAAATGAATTATGAAATCGGTCCGAGTAGGAGGACAAGGGGGGGGGGGCTAAAATAAAGTTGTATTACATCAAGGTCGGATCCATGGATAGAAGAAAAAGCCAAAGAAAAAGAAAACACAATGGAAGGAAGGAACGCCATCCTGGAGGAGGTCGCCATTGACGTCAGTTGCCTGGTCGTGCAGCAAGAAAAAGTGGGAGAGAGAGAGAGAGAGAGAGGAAGGAACTAACCGGCCTGCGTGACAAAAGCCAGGCCAATGAAAATGGCCGGTGAGTGGTTCGGGCGGTGGAAAAGTGGGTCATTGACTGGGGTGGGACAAGATCCCACCTGTTTCCGCTTCCTCTGCCCGTGAAAATTATGATTGGCTGCTTGAGGTCTGAGAGTGAGGTCCCTTCCTGCAGCACAAGCTGAGGGGGGGGGGGGAATGGCGGCAGGTGTGGTCTAGCACGTGTCCCGGATGTTGTAATGACGTGATCGATGGCGAAGATGGACGTGACACTTGAGATTTGCAAACTCCCGGTGTGTGGTTCTTTTTTTGTTTTTTCTTTGGATGTCCGATAGTCCCCCCTGACGTTACTATGAGCCGTTATATCGCTTGCCAAGCAGCTCAGGTGCAAATACATTGACGTTTTTGTACATCCAAAGATCTCCCAGCACCCTCTTTGTTTTATTTGCTGTTAAACATTGCGCTGACAATATCACCTTAGTTGTGACACCAGAAATCAAGTCCCATATGCTCTTTGTTTTCTTGAAATTGGAGTCTTGTTGTTCTATTACATATGGAGCCAGTGATTGATTCCGACACACCAGTTGCCTCCCTTGAAGACTTATTCCCTGAGACATGGGGGTAGATTGGATGAGATTTCAGACATAGGCTGCACTCATCCGGGACTGTGGGCTAGACCAGGACTCTTAGCGAGTTCCCTCTGGCCAGTGTTCCATAATTCACCATCCCCGTCTCCCCCGCCACTTTAACGGCTTTCATCCTAGGCTGGTAAATCGTCTATCACGTGACACCATGCGCTTTCTGGCGCGGACAGATCCAATCAGATTTTTTTTTCTTCCTTGTTCTAAAAGGTGAGAATAATCATTCATATTCGACTGAAAAACAAAAACCTGGAAATCCCCGGCGCAATGTTTGTACCCCCTGCTAAAAATAGAACACTCACTGATGTTTGTTACCGCTCCACCACGAGATCTGAGAATAGTTGTCACCGATCCTGTGCATTTTTTGTACCCCCTACTAAAATAAGATGGGGATTTCCAGCCGTTCGTTTGATTGGAGTAAATCTGTGGCTGCTCACTGCACCAGCTACAACACAACAGAGTTGACTGAGGTTGTTGTGTTTTCCAATCATCTCCATGTTGGTTTCCATCTGCTCTCTCTATCCTTGCAGTCGGTTGTGATCACCTCCAGGTCTGTCTGTGACAGAAGTTATGGTCTGCAGGACTGAACCTCATTTGTCTGGCCAATGCCGAGCTTTCACAACTTACAGAAAAACAACACGAGCAAAACAATTTTCTTCCTCTCTATGCTCAATAAAAAAATTGTCGCTTACGCCATCTTGTCGTCCACTGACCCCCTAGTCTGGGATCTACTTCCGGTCTATGTCCAGGCGGTTATACCTAATGAAATGACCAATCGATGCCCGTGGACATCACGTGATGAATGACCACTCCAGGCCGACTGAACATTGCGTTGACCACTTCTCGCCTGTCTGCCCCCCGACAAAAACACAGGGTTGGGATTTAGGGGATCTCAGCGGCTGAACGAGAAAAGCCGGACAAATGAAGAGGGAAAGATGGCCGACGCTTTTCTCCTGTCCCCGGGCAAGTCAGGGTGAAGGGAAACAGACAGTCCGGGCATACAGACAGGCAGACATTCACAAAAAGACACACAGACAGACAGACACACACACACACACAGACATACAGATAGATAGACAGAAAACCAAACAGACAGGCAGACGGACAGGCAGACAGACAGACAAACAGACAGACAGACAGACTAGTGGAGAAATGTGGTGATTGGTTATTGAATGGTGTACTCGCCGTCCAGCCCGCCCCTGCCCTGGTCTCTTACACTTGACTGACCCACAGACGGAACATTTAGCCATTTTTACAGACGGTAGAGAGAGGGAAAGACAATTTCGATTTCCGAGAAAAAAGAAAAGTTGAGTTTGTGAGAGAGAAAATAAAAAACGACACACACACACACAAAGACACACACACACACACACACACACGGGAGGAAGGCAAGGGGTGGGGGGGGGGGGTTGAAAGAAAAGTAGAAAAGAGGTCGTCCTTGAGGAAATCGGCAAAATCGGCTCAGAAATGTCTCACGCTGAAGAGAGAGAGAGAGAGAGAGAGAGAGAGAGAGAGAGAGATAAGGAGGGAGGGCTGGAGGAATGAATAGTTGGCCGTGGGACAAAGAAGGAGCAAGAGGACAAGGAGGGATATGTGGAGGAAGAAAAGAGAGAGGTGACAGAGCAGAACAAATGAGCAAATTAACCCATTGAGGACCTGACTGATGTGGAACATTGCCTAAATGAGAGCCACGGCTGGTTTGCTGTGAAAGGCCAAGGTACGAGCCCGTGTAGGGAACAGAGGCGTAGATTGGAGATTGGACAATTGAAGTTAATTAGCTTGCAGAAGATTTTTCTTGAATTCTGTGCATGTGTGTGCGTGAGTATGTCTGCCTGTCAGTACTTGCGGGAAGTGAAATCCTTGACTTTGAGAGACTGATCGATGTAACTTTAGATTTTTTCCCTGTCTTTGGCTCAGGCAGATCGATAGTCTAACACTACTTGAGAAATTGCTTATCCATAAACAGTCCTGTGAGGATTGCAAGCTGGAGGCAGGCACAGTGACAGTGTTTGATTGATGGATACAGTATACAATGCTATTTTATCGGTGACGTAAGAACTATTGTTCCAAATATATGAGCTGATAGAATGCCATTTCGTCAGTGGGGGTAAGTGTTACTAAACATAAGAACTATGAAATCTAACCACAGAGGGAAGATATCCCGCTCAGAGCACAGTGATTCTGCCCTAGACACATTGTACAGCTCCTATTAGCATTTTCGATGACCCCCCCCCCCCTCACCAACTCCCACCTCATCATTCTGAGAAATGAGAAGTTAGTAGAAACGATGACGTAATTGTTGTAAAAGCCAACAGCCCAGACAGAGATTTCACACACTGAGATCTGAGCTAATTAGGTCAGACATTGGCAAAGCCAGGAACTCCATCATCACAGATCAGCTGGCTTTTTGTTTTTTGACCCCCGTAGTCGAACTGCGTCATCGCCTGGATAAAAACTATGGATTTCTTCCTGTTCTCTCTCTGTTTATCTCTCTGTCTCTCTGTCTCTGTCTCTGCCTGTCTCTCTCTCTCTCTCTCTCTCTCTCTCTCTCTTTCTGTTTGACTGAAGTTCGTTTATCCCCGTTACAATGTACATATTCTAGATGCCATAACGTGTGTCAGATTTTATCTTGCCAAGACTAAATCTAGCAGTCTACTTGAGTGATATTCAATATGCTTGTTTGTTTTTTATTTGTTCTGACAACTTGTTTTTGTCATGAGTCAGCTGTTGGGATGTCTAAGCAGAGATCAGGCAATGTGGATAGCAAAGTCCGACCAGCGACAGACCTGGTCAAGTCGAAAAAACCACGAAGTGGACAGGTCAGCTCGGCAGAAAAGGTTACACTGTGGTCCTTTCTCAATCACTGTAGACTGGCATGTGTGGGCCTGTGGGCCAGGGTGTGTGGGCCTATGGGCCTCACTAAGTGGTAGAGAAGGAGATTGTGGGGAAGATGGGCAGGCCAGAGAGAGTGTCCGGGGGGGGGGGTGGGGAGTGGAAGTGCTCACTGTGTTCTCATAGCTGTTCCTAATTGTGTTAGTGCTGGACTGACTGAGAGAGCACAGGGGAAGGGAAGGGATATAGGTGTGGACGATGGAGCCAAGAGCCCAGGCTGTGCTTGACAAAAGGTCACTTTTCAAAACCCTAATGGATGTGCCGACGTCAGTAATACGCTGTGTGTCCCCGGGAATACTTGGGTGGTTGGGACAGCTAAGGAAGTTATCCACTGTCGCTAATGGAAACAGCAGTTACTGTTGTCATTGGTGTTGTCATTGTTGTTGTTATTGTTGTTGTCATTGTTGTTGTCATTGTTGTACTCGCTGCTGAGATATTTTACAAGTGTATGATGATGGTCTTAATGTGGGTTGCAGGTCCTGAGTGATTTTTTTGAATGCTTGAATTAGAGATTTTTAACGCTACAAATTCGGATTCAGCAAGTCCACATCGGAGGAAATGGGTTAAAATTTTGTTTGTTGTGCACCGGTTGCCATGACACATCACCATATTGGACTTTGTGTTTTGAAAAGTAGGCTATGATAAAGAGAAGAGAACGGAGAGACCCAGGATAAAAACTGTACAGAGCTCAACAGTTTGGTCTCTCCAGAATGGCAGACATTCAACCACTACAGCTGTACGCACACAGACAGAACATATCCCACAGTTCTGAGCTCTCTGACCTTGACACCAAGGTTAGGTCTATCATAGCTGCTGTGATGGCCAAAGTGTGAGTGAGTGACTGAGTGAGTGAGTGAATGAGTGAGTGAGTGAGTGAGTGAGTGAATGAGTGAGTGAGTGAGTGAGTGAGTGAGTGAGTGAGTGAGTGAGTGAGTGAGTGAGTGAGTGAGTGAGTGAGTGAGTAAGCGAGTGAGCAACAAGCGATCACAGAGCTAGGGGTGAGCAGAGGAGCAAAGAGAATACAACAACATCGGAGCTGGTGTCTTCAGATAACATTAACAACGGTGGGATCGATGCACGAACTTCATGCCTTCCACCCCCACCCCCACCCCCCCTCCCCGGCCCCTACTTTTCCCAAACTCCCCCAGGAGTTCTGCTTTCATACACTTTGTCACTTCTGATCTACAGCACTTTCCAGTGGGATGCATGACTTTTTATCTGTGTGTTAGTGTGATAGTGTGGCTATGTACGATAGTAAGTATCTCTGTGTACCGCGTGTGGATATGGAGTACCAGAGGAGCTCAAGATGGCAGCAACAATTGTGCTCTTTACCCCCTCCCCCCCCCCTTCCCCATACCCGCTATCGGGATGTTTTATCTCTTACATTACATCAGCGTCTGCTTATTAAATTAACGAAATGGAAAAGGTCACGGAAGAAATGAGCCTCAGGGATAATTAAGCCCCAACAACTTGTAGACACTCCAGTGCTGAATACATTACATGAAAAAACTTGAGCCCGATCGATAGATCTCAGCGATCATACATTTCTTTGGTCTCTCCTGAATAAAACTGCTAGGAGGCCAAGTATAAACCAGACAGGAGAGAATGAAATGCAAATTGTTGTGATCAGGGAGAGGACAGGAATATAATTTTCTGCAGCTACGATAAGGAGATCCGTTTTCCTCATGGTGAGCTACGGCTGTCTAGTGACATTGGTTTCTTTAACCCTGCCAGGCTGGCAGACAGACAGATGTAAATTTTGAGCTAAGAAAGCCAACACTATGGTCTTTTTAAAGTGCTGTTGTTATTATTTTTGACAAGGACGTGATCAATCTTATAGTACTATAAGAATCTTCAAATGAAACAGAGAGGGTGAATATGATAAACGTTACTGACAGTGGACAGAAAATTTCAGTCCTAAAATAGATTTACTTCTTTTTCTAAGTTCTGCACTCAACGGCCTGGAGGAGTGGGGGGGGGGAGCCAATCACGTATTTGGCCCTTTTTCTCTTCAAAACCCCCCCCCCCCCCCCCAACTCCGACCCCGATACCTCCAGAGGCCGAGATGGGACTGAGAGAGAAACAACAAGGAGTTGTCGCCCCCTGTGAGGGGAATCAGTCAGTGACGGCCTGGCTATGATAGATTTTTCTCTCTCTGGTCGATGGCAGAGGTGGCTGGATCTGCTCAGCCCGGCTATAGATCTCAGATCTCAGGGCTTGCCAACTATCTCAGGATGGCGAGGGGGGAAGAAGAGGAGGGGGGGCCGGACTGTCTAAGACATTGGAGAAAGTAGATGTAGAAAAATGTCTGTCAGACCAGCACGTGCCTCCATGTTCAGCACGTTCGCGAGGTGGGGGGAGGGGGGGGGAGAGAAATCAAAGAACAAAACAAGAAAATGAAAGTTTGGTTTGGAGATGGAAAGAAAAGAGTTATAAGAAAGAAGAGAGGGTGACAGAGAAGGAGAGGTCGTGGGAAGAAGGCGGGGGGGGGGGGATATCTCACTTGAAAAAAAAAAGGAGGAAAAACCTGTAATACTCTGCCTAATTTTGTCCCTCTTATCTGCTAAAGGGAAGATTGGAGGAAGATGATTGGCTACTCGGGGGACATGATTTGTTGTTGTTTTTCTTTTTTTTTTAACCAGGGAGGAGGGGAGGGGTAGGCGGGATGGGTTGGAAAGACAGAAGGATAGAAGGGAGAGACAGAATGTGATCTGTCACTGAGTTTGTCATTTTCAAA
Source organism: Peronia verruculata (assembly GCA_038406235.1). Taxonomy (NCBI): domain Eukaryota; kingdom Metazoa; phylum Mollusca; class Gastropoda; order Systellommatophora; family Onchidiidae; genus Peronia; species Peronia verruculata. The sequence continues at coordinate 23,841 of JBCAUA010840063.1, forward strand.
GTGTTTGAGGGTCTTTCACACATGGACTTTGCACTCGGCTGTAGTTGAGAGTTTGAACCATCGGGGGGGGGGGGGGGGACAGAGAAGACCCCCAGCACAGGTAACAACTATTGGAAGGATTCATGAGTAGGCATGGCTTGGGCAGTAGATCTAGGCATTACTGACAGGTGGGAGAGGTGACAGAGACCAGGATGGAGGAACGTAAAACTCACCTGTGCCGGTAACCGTGTGCACAAAGGCCAGCACGAGAACGTATGTCAGAGCACGTGAATCCATGATCTAGCCAATCACAGAGCTCAGGATTGACCAATAAGATGGCAGGAAATATTTCAGTAGTCAGGTGACCTTTTCAGGATGTAAGGAAGCCTGGAATCAGCACAGCTAAGATGACTTGCTATTCCTGCAGAATCAAAGAGAAGAGAAAACGTTCGCTGTATTCACAATATCGATATAATTATATGCATTCAACAATTCACCATCTCCTCTCAACATCCCAGCAACGAGGCAGACAACCACGTCCATGCACATACTCCTCCCCCCCCCCCCCTTTTCATTATCTTTAATTTCCTCAACCATGTCAGGAGGAAAGATATCCACACCTTTCTGCACTGCTTTGGTAACATGTCCCATTTCTCTATTTTGTTTGTTTGTTTGTTTATTTTGTCCGCCCTCAAGACTCCATTCTTTCCTGAGAGCCTACGATTGCCGCCTCAAGCAGCGACCCTGGCATCTATTGATGGGACTGCATCGTGAGAGACAAACCTAAATATAGCTGGTAATTGTACAGGAACTTGAACAATCAATGGAGAAAATTTTCAGACATGATATTTCCCACTCCATTATCTGCTGATTTTCCATACGGCAGCTTGGCTAAATGAAGTGGTATTCACGATTTTATGCAACGACGTTTATACACATCAACTCATAACATTGCGTATTAAACACGGGCGTATTATATGAAGCTATACTATATCTAATGAAATGTTATGTCGCTTCAAGATCGAATGAAAAATAATTGTGTAAATGTTATACATGTATGTGTGTGTGTGTGTGTGTGTGTGTGTGTGTGTGTGTGTGTGTGTGTGTGTGTGTGTGTGTGTGTGTGTGTGTGTGTGAAGCTTGTGGGAAATACATAAGTGCGCGTTGTATGGAGTACCAATTAAATGAATAGCAAACATTTGGGTGAGATAATTGCTAGCCATTATGGAAGGCCATCTTCCCCAGCTGTCGCACACAGTACTGAGGGCCCGATCTGACTACCGACATCAACGTCTTGTAGGTAAAATGGCCGCTGCTGTCACAGGAGACAGGCGAGTGGGCGGTCCAGGGTGGTAATCGCTGCTTGTTTGCGGCAAAAGGGGGGATAGTTCCTTCCGTTGTCACTAATTGCTGAATGATTCCACGGAATATATGAAGGCATTTGTTTAAGAGAGACTGGATAATTAAGGAAGGATGGATTAAGTGGGCCGAGACATCCTTGATTGTTAAGTCCTCAACCGGAAGTGGCTGTGTGGCTGCGTGGCTGTGGGTGTGTCAGGAAAATGTGGAGGGATAATGAATAAACACACCGCCCCCCCCCCTTCCCTCCCTCCCTCCCCTTCATGCGACAAACAAACCCCAAGGTGGGTGTGGTCTGATGTCTCTCACGGCACAAATGAGCGATTGTTTGATTGAGTTGACTCAAGACATGGCGCAATTCATGAAGTTCGTGATCTACAAGCCGTGATGGAGAAATATCTGCTTGCAAAGATCGCAAAGTTATACAGAGGGGGATGTACAATAAGACGTTCGGTCAAGTTGTTTGAAAATCGTATTATTTGATCTCCATAATTGTAAGAGTTGAAATTTGACATGCCAGTATACAACAGACGTACCACTCCGGACTGGGTGAGCTCCCTTCCACAGAAGAATATCCAATTCTGATAGCAGCAAAGGGAGAACAACCACTATCTGATTACTTAATATTCAGTTTGTCACTGTCAGCTAACACACGGCTTTTGTAGGGAATATATGAGGAGTTTAAGAAATGAAATTAGTTATTCTTAAGATGGCGGCCAACAAAGTACCACCTCTCAAAACGATGAAAAGGTTGTGCACAATTCTTTGGCAAATCTTATAAAATTGATTCAAATCATGTATTTTTCTTTCAAAATATTATTACCGACTTTGGCTCTGTACAAAAATAGAAGTGACTAGCCAAACTTGAAGTTGTACACTACAATAAGATGTTGTCGATAACGACGCAGAATGGAGCTCGGCTACAGCAATTCTCGGTTTGTGATTCAGAACTTCCGGAAAGATTTGGCTTCAAGAACCAAACAATTTCTAACATTACCATATCACCACTTGTCCAGTTAGCTCAGGGTACACGAGTCTGGAAGCTGAGAGTATTTGTCTAGCATTGCATTAGCTGGTAGGTTATCAATCTATTTCAGCGAGTATTTCTAAAGTCAGAAACTCACGGACTAATCTGGAAGTGAAACAATGATGGATGAGTCAGGTGAGAAACTTACAAGGCAGTCAGCAAGAGAGGAGGTGTTGATCCTGAGAAATCTCCAGACAATTCTGGCAAATCCCTCAACCGCTCGCCGTTATATACCGTCTCACCGGAACCTACCCAGTCACATGACCTGTACGTCATCAGTTTACCTGCAGGCCGATCTGTGCAAGTAATTGCCGGAAGCTGCAGCCAGCGAGCAGTTGTTACATGATAATAGGCTGTCATTTGTTGCTGTCTTGGGCTCCCGCGACAGTTAAATATATGTCTGCATTTAGCAGCCGGCAGTTAAAGGGAGGGATTTTCTGGGACAGGCGAGCTTAGAACTTTGATTGTTCCCCGATTATCTCTGACGACATAACTGGGGTGTTTTTCTCAGCCGCGATCAATGCTCCACAAACATTTCAGGATTTCCCTCCCAACACGTGCTAGATACACGTCACGGCTGGAAAGTCTGACGCCATGTTGTTTGATCTCCTTTTTATGACGTCACATCCGGAACTCCCGACATTTCTGAGCCAATTTTAGAAAGTTTTTATTTTATTTTTGTGCAATGATCCGTGTGAGCGTTCGACTCTCCATTTCTGGTGACAGACAGTTCACGGGGCGGTTGAAAATAGCTCACACAAATCTACAGACTGTCCAGAGGTGCCAGGTGATTGATTTTATGTAAAACGGACATTTTTGATTCTCTCCAGATATCATTTCTTAGAAGACAGCCCTGTGTTTTTACGTTGGTTCTACTTCTAGTTTGATCTTTTACACCTCTGTATGTGTGTTTTTATGTATGTGTGTGTGTGTTTTTTTTTTCTTGTTAATGTCTTTGTCACGTTCTCATCAGCTTCATTTACAACTATCAATTAGATGAGACCCCGCTCTGAGGCCGAAAGGTGTCCAGTTGTCGGACCTGACACAGAGCTTGGCTAACATCGACACTGAGCATCTCCGTTACTCCTTGTTCTAGAGAGTTTTAGCCAATGTTAACACTTTCAGCGTTGGGAGACTGGACGGTTGGTAAGAACCTTTGATCTGACTACGAAAACCTCTGACTTTCTGACACTGGTTAGGAAGTTTGGAGAGGATGGTTCTGTGACCTACACGTTCTAAATCTGCTCAAGAGCGGAAATCCGGTCAGATGATGGTTCAAAGAGGACTGCAGATATTTTGCAGGAAATATTGGCTAACTTCAATAAAAACCCACAGAAACTTACTTCATCTGGGCCTTTCTCTCTCTCTCTCTCTCTCTGTCTATCTCTCTCTCTCTCTCTTTCCCTCTTCTGCTTTCGTTTTCCCTAATGAGCTGCTTAATAAGGAGACCTAAAGTACGAATTCACTCTTCATCACTGGCTGTGTGGCTTACAGGGTTCAGAAATGGACTCCCCCCGTCAAACACACACACACGTACACACACACACTCACGCATACACATACACACCTACACACACATATACACATATACACCCACACACACATATATACATATACACCCACACACACGCGCGCACACACCCACACCCACACACACACCCTATCAGTCATGTCACAACTCACGATGTAAAATGACAGAAAGCCAGCATCACGTGACCACTACCAGAGCATGTCCAGTGACAGGAGAGAAACACCCTCCCCCTCCCCCCCCCCCTCCAAGATAAAATTCTTTATAGAGAAACATTTGATTTAAAGTTGAACAGGACTAGCCTAGACCTGGAGTCTCAAACACGCGGCCCGCGGGCCGCATTTGGCCCTCCAAGCAATAATTTGCGGCCCTTGAGCAACCTGGCATTGTATACATGCACAGTTGAAAAACATTGCATAG